>VWZS01007691.1:51117-64327 GCA_013397075.1 Rhabdornis inornatus | reverse complement strand
CGCGCCCGCTCGCGCCGTGAGGGGCCGGGTCAGCGCCGCGCCGGGCCCCGTTGGGTCCAGAGCCGCCGCCCTGCTGGGAGCCGCCCGCCCCGCGATGGCCGAAGCTGATACCGGTTTTCAAGAGGCGTGCTAAGGCACCAGTTTTATTTGTAAAAAAGAACTTGTTTCGCTGCTCAAGTTTTATCAAATTTAGTCAAATGTTAGAGGGCGTCCCAACGAGAGACACGAGGATGGTGGAGGATCTGGAGGGGAAGCCTTATGAGGAACAGCTGAGGTCACTGGTTTGTTCAGCCTGGAGAAGAGACTGAGGGGAGACGTCACTGTGGTCTTCAACATCCTCGAGAGGTGGAGCAAAAGGGCAGGTGCCAAATCCCATCACTCTTAAAACCAGTGCCAGGACTTGAGGAAATGGCATGAAGCTGAGTCAGGGGAGGTTTTAGTTGCATATCAGAAAATTTTTCACCCAGAGGGTGGAGAGCACTGGAACAGGCTTGCCAGGGAAGTGTCACAGCACCAAGCCTGGCAGAGTTCAAGAATGTTTCGACAACACTCCCATTCATGTGGTGGGATTGTTGGGGTGTCCTGCACAGGGCCAGATTCAGTGGTCCTGATAGGTCCCTTCCAACTCAGTATATTCTATGATACTATGATTTACTTTCTGTCTCTAAAAGACTTCATATTTTGGGGCTCTAACCAAATGTTTGGTGTGTGTGATGCAACAAGATTGTATTTGTTAATTGTAAAAAATAACTGAGTGGAGAAGCTCCTCTGTGCACCAGCACAGTACAGTTGCAGTTCACCAGGCTGATGCTCACCGTGCTCCCAGGCCGTGGGCACCAGCCCTTCCAATGCAGAGGGCTGTGGGGCTGTGCTGGTTCTGTCTCTTGCTCCCTTCCCCAGGGGCTCTTGGGGATTGTACTGCCCCAGCACCAGCTGGCCTGAGCCAGCTTCAGGTTCTCCTGGTCCTGTTCCTCTCTGTACCCAGGGAGCTATGGCTGTTTAGCTCACTTCTGGTGTAATTGTATTTATTCAGGCCACCGAGTAAGAGCTTTTTTGTGTTTTGGTAATGTTCTTGAATCCAAAGCAACATCAAACACATCACACAGAGTAACCTAGTCTTGCCAGGGAGCTTGAATATGCCATCAATGTTACTTTGGCAGCTTGAGGAACTCTTTTCAGGCTGTGCTGAACATTACTGTAACACAGACAGCCTGATACCCACTTTAATCTGGATATGGCCTGTGAATCTACTTTGAAACTCTTCTTAGACTTTTTCTGCTGTTTTCAAAAAGTGTAAGCTACTGAATATGTGGTTGTATGGATGGATTTGCAGCACTTGCAAGCGTTGTCATCACATTAGTTAAAACTAAAATGACCTTGTAATTGTAACTTTACCTTTGTAAACACACTACTAGATTTTCAGCATTCAGTGCACAAAAACTTGTAGTTTTGCTAGTCCTATTTTGAGGACATCACTTATTTTTTTCATAGTTAATTTAATTCTTTTATAGGAAATAAATGCATGAGATTATGCTTTGAGCCAGGACATCATACTGCTACAATATAGAGAAAAGACATTTCCTAATGACAAGAAAAATACTTTTAATACCAGTAAAAAGCAAGATGAACTCATCCTCTCCTCACATCTATATAGGTAAGAAAAAATTTATTTATAAAGGGAAATTAAACATAAAACTATGCCATAGCAGTGCTAGTGTTTTATTTGTTGCTTAAGGATCATTTGTAGTCAAACAATGTAGTCCTTTTCGAGTCTATTTCTAGTGTTACTAAGAGCTACTGCCATAGCAGTAATGAAATAATGCTAATACTAAACCAAACAACAATAAAAATAAATCTATCAAAGAGTGCAGCATGTCTGCTTTTACGTTACCTGCCTTGGCTCAAGCTATGGTCCCTTGAAATCAGCACCAAAGTCCCACTGGCTTTTAAGAAAGATTATAATTTAGTTCCTGGTGATATATCTGCCCTATATGAAGCTGAGTCACAGCTGAGTTTTGTCCGTCAGCCAGCATCTGGAACAGTTTTGAAGTTCTAGTGACTTCACATGGTATATTCAATATGTCCACATTTGGAAGTGGATATGGCATTCTTTCTAATTTGTAAGACTCTATGTTTTCATAATTGTTCTGGCTGACCTCTGAAATCACCATGGAATTTGATGGCACTTCATCAGCATAACCCAGGGTTATGTTGGAGAACATGTGAGTGACAGGTACATGGACTGACAGGTATCAATTCAGTCTGGGATGCAATAAGAAACAATGATTTTTGTAGGCATCCCAGGAATGGGGATGGGGGAAAGAGCTCCAAGCTAAGGCACCAAAGGCTGTTGCAGGGTGGGCAGTGGAAGCAACAAGACTCGGTTTGAAAATATATATAACCAGGAAACAAAATGCTCTCTCTTGAAAGCAGAGGTGTATATATATGTTGAAAACTTTCCTGAAGAGAGAGACATGATTTTTTCTTCTTGTCTGAACAAGTGTTTCTGTCAGATTTTCCTCACTCTAGCTTCATCTCCTGATGTTTAATGGATTGCAGGAAGCAGGGTCTTGTTGCTCCCTCCCATGGCATCCTCTCAAGACCACAGGCAGGTGACCTTGAGATAAGTTCAGAAAGCATATGGCAAGTTGCAGTCAAATTCTTTGCAGCTCTATAACTTATAATGAACCAAAAGTATATATGTAGGCTTTCCTCTGCCTAGCCTGTATGTTAATCCCAAAAAATCAGCTGATTTTAACTTGTGAGTTTCTCTTGTTCCATTCTGTTGTAATTTTTGTCTGATTTATTGCTCTGGTTGTTGGCTTCTGATGATATTTATCAAGGGTGTGCAGAATGTAATGGACTAGATAAATTATGAAAGAGAGAAAGATTTTCTGAGAAATGTGAAGAGATGTACTTGTAGGGAAAAAAGGGGAAAGAGATATGTAAAATTTAGGAGGAAAAAAGCCCATTTCTCTAGATACAGATACATAGAGAGAAGAGGAAATCAAGAAGCAGGTACTGAAGAAAAAGGGAAGTATTTCAGCATTATCTTCGTTAGACAAAAAAATAAACTATAAGTTTAAATGTTAAATTGAAAATGAAAACAAAAAAAATATAGACATTTCCACATTTCTATAAAATATATATATTTTAAAAGAAATTGAACTGACTGTCTAAGTAAGTACGGTACATTTTAAACAGAGCACAGATTTTTATCCTGAAAATGCGGGTGAGATCAGTGTCTGGAGATAAAGTACTTGATTTTTGTACCAGGCTTCCTGTGGAGTAAAACTGTTTAACTATCACAAATAACAATGTAATAATGCTTTTGAAAATCACAACTTTAATGGCCATTTCTTTTTCATAAATAATTTCCTAAGACTGGGAAGTTAGGGAAAGGAGTGCCACAAGAGGGACTATTCCATACTGATTACATAAAGTCTTTTATGTACCCAAAATGTCAGTCTTCCTGACTTCAGAGATCCTCCAGCAGAGACAGCTCCCAGCACCCTTTCTCTTCAGCCTGTGCTCAGTGCAACGCTTACCAAGTCAAATTATTTTGTAGCAAAGATTGCATGCATTAGTGCTTTTCAGTGTTTGCCAGTCTAATACCAAGATACAGAAAAATATAATATTCTGTTTCTTTAGAAGTCAGTGTTTTGACTGCAGGTACATTTCGAATCTAAAAACAATTTACATAGATACCCTTCAAATTAAAGAAACTTATCTGTGCTGGGAAATTTATAGTCAGTCAATTCCACAAACACAGGCAGACTATCAGCTGAACTTGTAAAGAAGACATGAACACTTTCCTAAGTTCTGTTGTCTTAGAAGTCTCAATAATTTCCAAGTTCACTTAGGAAGCTAATGTCCATACAGAGTATTTGCAGCGGAGATGCTGAGGAAGAGCAAAACTTTGCTTGCTGTCAAGTTTTTTTAAAATGTAATCACTAGGGAAACTGTAGCTGTCAGCCCAGTACAGGCACATTGCTCTTGGTTAGGAATGCATGAAACAACATGCTTAAGCTAGCAAAAATGTAAAAAATAGCTAAGTCTGCTTTATTTGCCTTCTCTGTAAGTGTTGCAAAAGATTGTTTGTAATATTTAAGTGATGCCTTGAGGATTCTAGAAATTATTATGGTAAGATATTTCACACTTAATAACCATTACATTCTTTAAATCGAAGAATGAAAGAAATTCTATATCAGATAAACCAGGATATGCTCCCACCCTCTCCAGTTCTTTACCACATATATTTACATATGTAATTCCAACATGAACTTACACAGAATTATCTGTGGGAACACCCAGGAACCAAGCAAACTAAATTTTTCAAATTCATCTGGATTTGCCCAACACAATATAGGATTTAATAACAAAGTAATCTAAGAAAATGGCCCACAGAATCAGATACCTTTCACCTCTATATATTTTTAAAAAACACATTATCATTACTAACATAATGCTAAAACCATCAGCACTTCTGTTATTAAGCGGGGGGGGAAGCCTTCTTTAAAAACCCAATCATTAGCACAGAAAATCTTCAAACTGCAGAAAGGAAGATTTGTTTCTGAAATGAACAAGGTTAAAATGAGTTTCTCAATATAAAATTATGAAAACAAATTATTTACTTTTAGCTCTAATGTAGTCAATTCGATAGAGAATGACTAAAAATAGTGTAGACAATGCAATAAATTAATACAATTTTGCCTTAATATTACCTATTATTTTATTATCATAGAAAAATCTGACATAAAACAAAGCCACCCAAGAAATGTAAGATAAAAGAGACCACTGATAAATCTTCCTGTAAAAGTTCGTAAAAAGCCAAGAAAAAAATATCTTCAGTGTCATAGAACACAAAGCCCAAAATTACTAAAAAACATGTATAAGAACTAGCAATTAAAAGCTAAGTTTTATGATATTATTAAAATTCCTTATGACTCACAATGCTTATGACAAACTCAATAAAAGACTGCAGAATAAAATATTCGAATAAATTTTACAATGAATCTGTACATTATTAATTGACTGGTGAAGATTAAACTCAAAGTAAAAGATTGCCATTATTAAAGAATAGGAAGACCTATGAAAAAGAAAACACCATGGATTTGTGAGGAGCCGTTAGAGAGAGGACAAAGAGAATAGACCTTTAGCCAAATGGATGTTTAAGTAATTAAAGTCTTTAGATGTATCAGTGCTCTACTACTTAGAAAATGCAATGTTTGGCATATAGTGGTTCAGAGAGTGCTTGATGGATGCTTAAGAGAAATATGTGGGGTTTGTGTTTTTATATTAAATGTATTAACTGCAATAATTTATGCATTCAGGGAACATATACTTAATTAAAAAAAAGACAAGTATGTTCTTTTGAGAATATGAGAGTAATGCATAAATACCAAACCCAACTACTCTTCATCTTGCTTACAGGAACAAAGCCTGGATCAATCAGAGGCACTCTACTGCATCTTCAGAAACACTATAAAAACTCCTGTACTTTATAAAGGTGGAAGAGATGGCAAAATTTGCCCTCATTGTCATGTCCATGACTGTTCTGTAGTTGTTACTAGAAATAAAAGGCCTATACAAAATCTCTGGTTTATTTAGTATATGAAATGGTTTTGCCACTGTCTGTACTGCGTCATGGTCAAGCAGTCTCAGTGCTCAGTAATGGAACAGCACACAGCATAAACTTATGCCAACAAGAGGAATCTTGCTCATAGGCTGCATGTTTACATTTTAAAAATGAATAGTTTTTTAATAAAATTTTTACTGTTCTCTTTCAAGATTTTTAAAAGTAAGAAGCAAGTAACATTTAAAAAACAATGAATATTTTCAGATAACAAGGGCAAGTCAAGGATAGTAAAACTTTGCTACTGTATCTAAAGCAAATATAGCACAAGAATTGTGTTGTTATAAGGAATAATCCAAATGTGTGTCTCAGAGCAAGTGACCTAATGAAAGTCTGGACACTAAATCAGACTGGGTACTCAGGCTTAGTAATGTTGACAAATTTCTATTCATGTTACAAGAAGATGAGAATACAATTCAAAATAAGCAAACTCATTGGAAGCAGCACTACTCTAAAATCTTTCCTACTTACCATCTTAATTTGGCCTTTTGAAACAGCCTTTATTGCCCAGTTTGTATCTCTGCCCCTCTGCCCTCCCTGATAACCATTCATTAGCTACATGTTAAAGCCCTACATAAGCTACATCTTGTAGCCCTACAAATGAATTTTTTTACATCAATTTAAGTTACTCTGTTATGTCTGTTACCTGGTGGGAAGAGGTTTTTGAAATGATCATTACTCGACTTTGGAATTAATGTGTTATTGAAATGAACAGAAATGGATCACATCCTGTTAAGAACTATCATGTGGACTGTTACATTGTAGGTTAAATACCCATTTGAAAGATTTATTTTAATAACCACATTTTCATAATTTCTTTAAATGAAAGGTTAGATCTCATGGGAAATGATGTTGTTTCCATTTAAGTGTCATTACAGCACACCACCATGACTTAATCTACTTTTGGTACATGGTAAGTACAGCATAGTCCATTTTTACGTGAAAAAGCAGTTTGGATTGAATCAAATGATCAGTGCAGATTCCAGGGGGGAAAGCTGGGTTTTATTCTGCCTTACAAGGTTTTTGGCCTTGTTGCTGTAAGTAACTACACTGTAATCAAGACATTCTTGATAGGAATACATATTGCCAAATGCCTTTGTTGTACTTGTCCTTAATCAGTCATCAACCTTCTTCCATTAAGCTCATCAACCTACAGTATTGACTTTTTTAATTCATGGGTAAAATTTTCAACAGGCAGAACAAAACCTGTAATTGTCCTTGATGAATGCTGTGTATTTCTGAGAATCTGGCTATGCATTGTGACAGACAAGGACAGTAATGAGGACCTTTCTTTTTTGTTTGCCTAGCTTTTAAATATTTCATTATTCTTTCAAAAATCTAGAGGAAGTTAAAGAGACAATGAAGGTGTTGCCTGGTGTTATTCTGATGACATTCACTTGAAGCAGGGAAACTTAAGGAAACTTTTAAGGAAAACTAGAATTGAATAAACTAGGGAATTTCAGAAAAATAGAATATGAAAATAAAATAAAATTTAAAAAACCCCAAGCCAAGCCAACCAACCAAAAACTCCCAAACCAACAACAACAAAAAAACCCCTCCCAATCCAAAATAAACAAAACAACCCAAACCATACATATCATCCATGTGAAAGCAAATGAAAGATTCCCTCTATACCCCTCTCCACATTATATTAGTATGGTGGAATGGTGGCTTCTCAGAAAGTACTCTCCAGAATTTCCAGTTTTGTTGCTTCATTATAATTCTGCAAACTTTACTCAGTTGAAGATTGCTTTAATTTTATCTCTTTACCTGTGTAGAAAAGATGGTAATCATTATTGTGATGTGCTGGTTTGCTGGTGTAGGCTTCCAGATTTACCTTGTTGGTTGGTTTTTGAGGTGTGGAGAAATTCATAAGAAAAGTGTCCTTCTCCTTGTGGTTGCAGGTGCATTGCTTGGAACCTGAGAAACATGTGGATGAAGGCTCTGCCTGGCAACTTCCTTCTCCTCTAATCCTTCCTCCTCCTTTCTTCTTTGCAGATGGCGGAAACAAGAAGAACCCTTTTTTAATAATTCTCTCTTGAGCTTTGTATGATAATGAATTAAACATCTCTCTAAGAATAAAAAAACTTATTAAACACAAGTATAAATTCAGAAGAGGTAGACTTTAGGGAGACATACTAAGACCAATGTTTCTGACAATGTATTTCAAAGGAGAAAAAAGAAAAAGCAAAGCATCTTAAAGAATCTTCCTTAAATTGAGAAAAGGACATAGCATGTGGGAGAACCTGAATGGATTCAGAAAGATATAGCACATTCTTTTCTTGAAATATGCTTTTAAAATTCTGAATGAGGGTGTTGTGCTGTCAGTAAAGAGCTAAAGATCTGAGAATGTATGACTATTCTCCTAAAAATATAGGGCTGAATTACTGTATAGCAGCAAAGAATTAAGTGCTTGGTTCCAATTTTATTTTATGGACTTGCATTTTCTTTTTTTGTCTTTTTTTTCTGTTCTTTTAAACTTTGTCATATTGTTTCTTTGCTTTATGTTCTTCACAGTTTATGTCATATAGTTTTAATTGGTGATTTTCTTCTGCTTTTTCTTGTAGTCTCACATTATCCTTCTATTCAATGTTTTGTACTTATTTTTCCAGTTTTGCTTCTCATTCATTTCTCTGTTGTCCATATTCACATTTGTTTTTCTGTGTGATCAAAGAACAGTTTTGTATTTTGTCCTTCTAAACAACAAGTGAAACTATAGTTTTGAGGTTAGCAAGTCAGACCTCCAAATATGACCAAAATTCAAAGCTTACCTTACATAGGCTAAAACTTATTATGAGAGAGGAAGATTTAGTATACCAATGAACTTCAAAAGTTACATTAAAAATTCATATATAGACCCAGACTACACTATATGATAGACTTATAGGGACAGAACCCTAGTCCTGTCTTTGTTCACCACAGGTAACCATAGAGGACTGGAGAAATCCTGTGAAATATATGCTACATATATGTAGGATTTTTATAATACAGATTAATATTTGCCTGTGTGTTATTTCTTCCTCTTGTCTCTGGAGAGGGCTATAGTTAAGGGAGGAAAAACTAGTTCGAACAACAGCTCCATATGTAATCAGTGGGTTACCCTTAACACGAGGCTAATGTGAGTGGAGTTCAGCAGATGCCTGCTGAGAGTCCAGCTCTCAGTGTTCAGTGTTTTCCATGCTCCCCAGATGGTCATATTGGGAATATACTTACTAATTTAGGTGGCACAAATGTGAAAGGACAGCTGCTGGAACTCAGCTGAGAATTCATTGTAATCCTGACAAACTGAAGATACCATCTTCTAAAAAGTTGTGAAATCTCCTAAGGAAATGTGTTAGTTGCTGCACTTCGGTAGACGTTATCTACCATGGGATAGGTAAAGCCCTGCAGAAAAAGAGCAGATTCATATTTTGCCTGTAGCCTTTTTCTATTTTCCCTTCCCTTTCTCTTCATAGAACACCTGCTATTGACATTTGAAAGAGAGTGTAGTGTTCTACACACTGTTCATCTGCTTTGTTTGTAAATATTTTCAGTTATTTTGAGGAAATGCCAAATGAAAACTTTACCAAAACCTCAATCAAAAGGAGGCTTCAAGTGTAGGTATGCGGCATGAAGAGTATGACAAATGGCTCTGGTTGGGTTTTTTTGTTGTTGTTTTGCTTGTAGGCTTGCAATAGATACAAATATATATGAAAAGTTTGATTCCCTGAATCCACTTACTGGTTTTAGATTCCCAGAATGCACTTACTGGTTTTAAAGGAGATTGCTAAAATTAATCAGCTCTATGTGTGGCAATACATGATTCCTGCAGATGTACTTCCCATTTGCTGTCTTTAGTAAGGAAATCTAAGTTGAATTTCATAATACCTGTGGTTTGTTCCTTTATTCCAGGTGTGTGGCTTCATCTGTGGCTTTCTAACTATATTCTTACCTTTAATACAGCCTGTGGTAATTTCTTTGTCAATACAGTCTAATTACTTCATGTGATGGGTACAAAAATTCTGTTTTTAACTAGTGGCCTCTCAAAATAGCCCTTGTCACAGCAGAACAAGCATACAATTTGTACAGTAGCAGCATCTTGTTAGGTCTTCCAGTCCTCAGGAACAATTACTTCAGGGAAGATGCAAATCCAAGACCATTTTAATCTATGTAAGATTTTTGGCTTGGCCTACCATCTTTAAAATTAACAAGCAGACCATATAAAACATGCGTTTGTAAAGAAATACTTTTTGATAAACAGAGTAATTAAGTCTTAGTTGAAACAGATTTTGCTTTTATTGTAGGCAGAAAGTGTTCAGATTCCCAAATGAGATTGTGAAAATATAACCAACAGAACTGGCTGTTGAGAACAGCAGTGCAGTAACCCAGGAAATTATAAAAACACAAGTTAGTTTGTTTGGCAATGACATATATAAGTAAACCAAAAGCCCTTTAGAGTTGCTAAACACAAAAGACTTCTGCAGAGCCAAAAAGGGAAAGCAAAAATATATCAAGGATTTATCTTACTGGATTGTTTGTTTTGCTTTGTGTTTCCAGATATACATGGATTTAGTTGGGTGGAAGGACGACATTTAATAATTTTCCAGTTCCTACTATTTTTACTTAGTCTTTTGCAAAGCTCAGGGGCTAGTTAATTTTTAGGAAGTAATTTTAATTCCCTACAATAATTTTGTTTTCTGCTCTTGTTTTACATATATTTCAAAGCATCACACATGAAAACATTCTATTTTTCAAAGAAAGGTACTGGAAGTGGTTGTATCCATAAAAATCCGTGTACTTATCGTTCATTTTCATAGTAAATAGTAATTCTGCTAATACTAGTATTGTTTAAAGTTTAGTAAGTGTGTTGGGTTTCTGTCCTTAGCAATTATATCCTCTCCTGAAGCAGCTTAGCATCCAGAACCTTCTAGGATAATTCACTGAAAATGGACCTTTTCAGATAGTACACCAGGATTCCAGTAACTGCTCTGAAAGGCCACTTAAAGCTGCTTTATGGAGGCTTCTGTAACATACACAGATTTAAGAATACTGTGGCCAGTATTTCTTATGCCTACTGTTGAACTGTTTTATGTTTTTTTTTGTAGGCTACTGAGAATTATTTTTTCCCTCCATATTATTTAATGTTTGATGCAGAAATAGTATCTTACTGAGCTGACATTTTTTTACCTTGGTCTTCTGTCTGAACATGAAATATAAGCTTTTTTTCTTCTTAACAAACATGGCTCCTGTAAGGATGATTTATAATTGTTTTAACTTAGATTCTTTGTGAACTGAAATAGATGTACAAGTGTCCTTTACAGTTGTGTATCTAGAATAGTTTCAAAAATAAATTAAATTGATTCAATTTTTCTTACTATAACAGATAGATTGGCTAAACCTCCCGATTGTGTTTATATTAAGGACAAGGTGAAATGTATGTTGTCTCAATCTGTAGCTCATGGTAAATGATACATTGTTGGGATTTAGGATTTTTCCTTCTGTTTCTTTCTCTCATAGAATTTTGTCTAACCTGTCACTAAGAAAGCATAATGACAGATATTTAGGAGAGACAAATGAAGTTTCCACGGGAAGGGTGTGGCTGGTTACTCTCTTAGCTGAGGGGTTTCTCTCGGAGGTGAAGAGATACAGCGAGGGGGAAAGGAGCTAGGCACAGCTCCTAGATCGCTCTCTTGCTCTTTCGGCCTCAGACAGGGACGGTCGAGCTGCTGCATGGGGGAACTCGTTGCTGCCACCATCGGAGCCCAGCCCTGCCCTGCTGCTTGTGCTGTGGGTGAGCGTTTGCTCGTGAGAGCAGCCACTGAACTGGGACCTTTACTGGCACCCTGCCGCACCAAAATAAAAGGATCCTTCGCCATCTGCTGGGGCGCCTCAGGGCAAATCCCGGGATTCCCGAGCCCCTTTCCCCCGCCACTGAGCCGTGTCCGGAGCCGGGCTGTCTCTGTCCAGTTCTCCTGCCACTGTTCTGGGTTTTTCAGCGCACTGTAGCCACACGCCCTTTGCCTGCCGGGATGCTCTGCGGTTCCAGTTAAGCTGCGGAGCTTCGGCCGCCTCTTGCTCGCTGCCTCGGGTGAGCCCGCCCTGCCGTTCCGGCCGCCGCTCCGTCGTTCCTGCTGCAGCTCCTTTCGCTATCCGGAGGGGCACCGGGATCGGCCGCCACCGGGGCTTTGTGAAGGAAGCCCCGTCCCGTCCCCGCCGCCGGCCGCGTCCGCCATCACCGCGTGAGGCAGCCGGGCGGGCCCGCGGCACAGCGCCCCCTGCAGGCCGGGGAGTGACGGCAGCCCCTGCCGGCCGGGAGCCGGCAGCGCCCCTGCCGGCCGGCAGCGGAAGCGCAGCCGAGGGCAGCGCTGGGCCCAGAGCAGGCCGGCGCTGGGCCTGTGCTCCTGTCCGGCGGTGGCGCCGCTCGGCCTGTTCGGCTGCCTTGGCACACACACACACACACACACACACACACACACACGAGTACAGAACTGCTACTGCTGCTCTCATCTCTGCCTGAAAGCCCCTTAATGTCACAGTTAGAATAATTCAGACAGAAGGGGCTCATATTCTCCAGTCCAAGGGACATTCTCACCTCCCTTGGCAGACACTTATCTTTCAAACCAAGACATATATAAAAGAAGCATTGGCTGAAACGTACAGGTATTTGTATTCACTTTAAAAAGTTACTTTCTTAATGTAAGTTTAGGAAACAATTAATTTGATTTTAGCATTGGGTATTCTGAAAGAATATATACCAAATGTCCAGGCTTCCTCCACAATGTATGTGCCAGATTTACTTTGGAACCATTAGGCCACAGAGCAGTCACAAAAAATGCCACAAACCCCAAACTTATATGGAACAGTATAAAAAACAGGTTAACAGGCTAGATATGGTTGCTACTATAAGGAAATTAACCTAAACTATACAGGAGATAACAAAGACATTTTCAAAACTTAATTCAGAAAGGGCAGAGCTTATCACAATTTATGACACAAATAAGTGTCAAAAAGATTAATGGAGAAGGCATTATGGAAAGAAATCTGTGTTCAGAAATTTCTAGGAAAAAAGAACCCCCCACAACCTCCCAATTTTTGTTCANTTGTTAGCCTTGATGCTTTGGTACGTGAGGAGGGGCAAGTCTCTCCCCATATCCCCGGTTGGAGGGGGGCCCCTCCCTGGCCGGTTTTGCTTATGCTTCATACGAACCTCAATTATACTAAATTACTTACTGCCAAATTTTGTGTATTTTTAAATATATGTACTTTGATTGTATACATTTTCAATGCTTTACTTGTATTTATTTATAATTGTTACGATTAAAAATCTGCTGCTACATTTAATTTTATTGTTTGATAAATTGGAAAAAATAGAACATAGTTTATAACAATTCCTTAAGTTTGATTTCCAAAGAACTAGCATTCTGGTAAATGCAGAAAAAGATTTTTACATAAATTCAGTGATCACTGAGTATACTCTGAAACTTCATGTGGGTATTGATACGCGGAAAAGACTCTATAACTCGCAAGAAATGAGAGTTATAAAGTAGGTATGCATTTATTCAGCGCTGAGGTGCGCGGGGATAATTCCTCCCAAAG
>VWZS01007691.1:20047-51087 GCA_013397075.1 Rhabdornis inornatus | reverse complement strand
CGGGGATAATTCCTCCCAAAGCATACACACTGAAACTTCAAACTACTGCTCTATTTATTCCCTAAAAGCCTAGGATTACACAATACGCCTAATTCATATTCATGTCCTAGCACTGCCTAGTCCCGCCTATTCTCGCTTTGTATTCAAATGAACCAAAAGTCCTCTTGCGCTTGCACTTCCCCAGTTCAGGGGTCGTCAGGGGTCTCTGATGAAGGCTTCCAAACTCTTCATCGCACTTAAACTTTTCAACTGTCTCCGGAGCATGTGTCTTAGCCCTTTGGGCACATTCCAGACCTTGAGATTAGTTCTTGCTGGTTTAGGGTTTTGGATTTATCACTTATCACTGGTAGCCTTGCACTCCTCACCCTGTTTGCAAGTCCTGGCTCCATTTATCACAAAGCAGTCTGCCTCTCCTCCTGACTTTTGCAACCATAGTGAATGTCAGGCATCCCTCATTGTCTTGGTTTTTAATGAACTATTCCTTACATTTCAATTCCCTGTCTCAGTATGGTTTTCGTAATGATTTGTTTTAAAAAAGAATGAACAGCAAATAATAATTAGGGTTTTTTTTGTTTTGTTTTTGTTTTTGTTTTGTTTTGTTTTGTTTTGATCAGCTGTTTTCAATGTCCATATCAGTAATACTAGGACAGGCTCCCCAGGGAAGTGGTCACAGCACCAAGCCTGACTCTTCAAGAAGTGTTTCAACAATGGTGCCAGGCATAGGTGTGACTCTTGGGGTGTCTTGTGCAGGGTCAGGAGTTGGACTCAGTTATTCTGATGGATCCCTCCCAACTCAGCACACTCTATGATTCTATGAAAACTGGGCCAGGAAGAAGCTCCATATTCTTGGATATAGGGTTTTACAAGAGCTGCATCTTGACTTCGTATCTGAGCATGAATTTAGGGGGTGGGAAGCTGTAAGCACTCTCTCCTATATTCTGTATTATTTTAGTTGCAATTAACTATACTGTGTTATCATCGTAGTCTTGGGATTCTCCTGCTTTTTTAAAAAATGCAGTTTACATTTATTTTTAGCAGGAATTTTTGAATTAGTTTACCTTCCTGTCTTGGTATGAGATTTATACTTTGTCCTAATACAACTTGACTTACTTCAGTAAACTTACACCACAGAGGAATGTAGTCTATTTTTTAATGTATTTGTTTCAGTCTAATTCATAATGGAATGTTGCTCTAGTGGGTCTATAAATTGATAAAAACCATAGAATATCCTGAGCTGGAAGGGGACCACAAGATCTCACAATGATCACTGAGTCCAGTTCCTGACCTTGCACAAAACAACCCCAAAAATCACACCATGTGTGATCATGCCTGAGAGCCTTGTCCAAATGCTTCTTAAGCTCTGGCAGGTTTGGTGCTGTGACCAGTTCCCTGAGAAGCCTGTTCCAGTGCCTGAACATCCCCTGGATGAAGAGCCTTTTCCTGATATCTAATCTAAACCTCTAATCTAAAACCTCCCCTAATCTAAACACAGCTTGGTGACATTTCCTTGGGTTCTGTCACTGCTCACCAGAGGTAAGAGATCACTGCCTGCCCCTCCTCGTGAGGAAGTTGTGATTGCAGTGGGGTCTCCCCTCAGTCTGCTCCAGGCTGAACAGACCAAGTGACCTCAGCCACCCCTCACATGGCTTCCCCTCCAGGCCCTTCAGTGTCTTCATGCCCTCCACTGGACACTGTCTAGTCCTGTCCGTCTTACACTGCAGCACCCAGAGCTGCCCCCAGCACTGGAGGTGAGGCTGCCCCAGTGCAGAGCAGAGCAGGACAATCTCCTCCCTTGCCCGGCTGGTGATGCTGTCCCTGATGCCCCCAGGACACGCTTGGCCCTCCTGGCTGCCAGGGCACGGCTGGCTCATGTTCAACTGGCCATGGACCAGAACCCCAGGTCCTTTTCATGGCACTGCTCTCCAGCCTCTCATTCCCATCTGTCTGTACATCCAGGGCTGTCCCATCCCAGAGGCAGGACTTGGTCCATGTCCTTGGTAAACTTCATGTGGTTTGTGATTGCCCAGCCAACATCACATCATCAGACTTAGTCTTAAACTCAGCTATGAAAATGGGATTTAGAAATCTTGCAATTTATGCAGTTTGATTCTAAAATATTACTTTGTCTGCATAATATATGAAAGCAGATAGTAAAAAAACAGTACCCTATCTGTTACTTGCTGACTTCTTGAGAGAATTTCTTGATAAGAGGATATGAGTTATGTGGCATAGGGGTTATATGGATAAATATATGAATTAATAAGAGGACATTTATTCTTGACAGCTACTCATTAAACAGGTGGACACAGCTATTTGGCAGAGTGCAAGAATGCAGCATCCAACATTCTGTTTTATGGATGTTGGAACTTCCTAATTGAAAGATTAACATTTATAAGGATTTCTTTTATTATAATTATGTATTAGTAGTACATGCTCCAATCCCTAGACCTTTATATTTGAATTACCTATGTGGTTATTGCTCTTGAGTTTCACTGTGCATTCTTACAGTGAATAAACTATTTCTTACTAAATAATACCTTAAAATAATCTAATTTCTCTGATATGCAGCACTCATACCATTTGCAGTCAACCACAGGTACATTCCTATAAGGCCCATGTCTAAAACATACTGTAGTAGCATGTTGAATGCTCTATTCAGAGAATACATCTGTCAGAGATATTAGATAGTCTCAGAGGGGACTCTGAAAATCACAAGACAATTTAAATTAGATCATTCATACTCACAAGGGATGTTAAAAACCAGCAAGCATTACAGTAAAACTTTGAGACTGTTAGATTGACTGTGAAGTTGTCAGTAGTCCCTGATCTTAAACCTGCAGAAGTGTTTCTGTTGTTTACCAGAGGTGAATTTGTTTTGAACCTTTAACTGGGAGAATAGTTAAGAAAATTGCTCAGGAAATGCTCATGGGTGAGGATGGTTCTAAGAATGGATTTAAGCACCAAGCTACAATCTGTTAATTTGATGTATGTGACTATGAGCTGTCTTCATATATTCTCAAGTTCTGTCTAAATTCTTCATTCATCTCTATAGTCATCTATTACCTTCCTTTTGAAGAGGAAGCATGAAACAACAACAAAAAAAGGGTGATTTCGACTTTTCAAAGCTCACAAGTAAAATCCCAGATACCTTTGCAGGTCAGAACTGATTCCCTTCATGAGAACAAACTCCATTAGTTCATTCATCTTCAAAGTTGTCTCAGCCCTCCAGTCAATCTTTCTTCCTAAGTACAACAATGGACAAAACTTTATTTTTCACTCTTGGCAAAATGCCTTGGGTTTATCATCTTACAGCAGGTCTTCATCACTTCTACTGTCTACTATTTTTATCTGCAAATCATGTGTATGGGATACAATAGAAGAAATGCTAGACTGGAATTCCCTATGCTTAGATAAACTTGAGTGATGTATTTTGTGGCTTTGCTGGTGTTGCTAAATTTCTCAAAAGCATGAGCACAAGCTAGGTGGCTTCAGAAGTGCTGGTACTAATTAAGGGCAAAATTAATGATGCTTTATATGTTTATTCATATTTATGGGACTAAAGAGATGATACATATTTTTAATTTTTTTTTTCTGCTGAAATTTGCAAAACAAATCTGTTTTTTAAAACAGATTTCTAGAATTAAGGATTGTTTCTTGTAAATAAGTATATTGAAAATCTTATTATTTATCATCTTTTAGAAGTAGTCCTTTGCTCAGCTTATAGAGAACTATGGTGTATAAATACTGGCTGTATAAATGCTGTTGTATAAATATTGGTTGTATAAGTACTGTGAGAGTAGAAAGCAGTCTAGGAAATTCTATAGCAAGCATCATACTAGGAAGTGTTTATGCTGATGTAGCAGTAACTACTTCAAGTCATAATTTAAAACATTTTTGGAAATCTAAAATCTTCTGAATATATTAATATTTAACTTCAGAAATGTGTCTTAATTATTTAATTTAGACTACTTCTTCCAAAATATCTGAGTAAGAGCAAATCCAGAAGTCAGGTATTTCTAACATAACAGGAAGCATTAAAATATACTTCTATTATAAGAAATCTCTGAAGAAATTAGGAATTTTAAATCAGCAAAAAAATTTAAAAGTAAATATTAATGTTTTATCTATCACTATACATACTGAAAATATAAGCATATTAACACATGAACTAATTAAACGCACTAACTGCTAAAGGTTATTACTGAAGTACAATAATATATTGGTGCATAAATGAACACATAGTCTTACAATAAATAATTTTAAAATTGGTATATATAGGTTATAGTGTATTGGTGAATCCCATCAATTAAATATCTACTTTTCTGTACATTCTATATGTTGTTTTTTGGTTTTCTTATTTTATTTTCTAAATTTTTAAATTACACCACATACAAGACAGAAATCAAATGGTCTCTGTACAACAAATACGTTCAGAGTGAAGAATTATGCCAGGTTAAAGCACAGCAGTAATGTAATGAGACAAAAAAGCTTGGTAAAATCTTAGGCTTGGTCTTGAAAGATAGATTTTCACAATTAGTTCCATTGCTCAATCAAATAAGAAGCAGTCAGAGAACAAATTTCCCACATTTTTATATGCTTGAACTGAATCTGCAAAATAATTGTAATTGCCAAACATGCTTGAAACCAAAATACTACCAAACTATTTGAAAAGTGAAATTATCAACAGATCTTCATATACAATAATTTTTGATGGTATTGCTATCTTTAATTACCTCTTCTTCTTACCTAATTGCTCTCTTTATACCATTTTTATTGTGGAATTATGATTTGAGATTGACCAAATAAAAAAAAGCCTTTAAATATAAAGTCATTAACTCAAGATGCTTGCCTAATTTTCTAAGTTTTTTTTTACTGCACATAATTATGTGTATACATCTTTGTGGTATTGACTCCTACTATCACTGTTAATTAAACAGCTTTTTAATATACATTGCCTCTCATTTAGGATAACCTCAAACCACAGCTAACTTCATATCTTTCAACAAGATAATGTATTATTTAGCCAAATATTTATGGAAGAAAAATCTTACTAGAAATGTCATAATTTTCTGTTTTGATTTTGTATACATGCTTTGTTTAAACTGAATATAACTTGCCAAAGATTTTACAATGTATGTTCTTTTTGCTATCTTTGCTGTTTTAGATCCCCTGCTAGGAGTTGGAAATCCAGTGAAGAAAACAATTGGAAGCTTTTTAAAAGGAGTTTTGTGGATTTTGAGCTCTTGATGGAAAGTCTGTAATTGATCATCCAGTCTGTTCTACCTGTGTATAAAAAATTAGTTTTCTTAGATATTTAAAATATTTCATACAGTTTAATTTAATACTTATTATGGTATCACAAAACTTGTGTTACACTTTTGCAAAGTATGATTATTACTTCTCTACAATAAACATTTCTAACACTATTACTAAACAATAGAAATATAAAAATGTAAACACCTTCCATTTGATAGTGTCTTAACATAAATAATCAGTTACAGACTGCTGGCAAAACAGGTAACAGCTGTTGCTTCAAATAACCTTATAATATTGAATATTTGGAGCAAGTATGACCATTAATCTTACTTTAAGAGCAGTGTCCTTTCTGCTCTGAATCTGGCTCTTACACTATTGTTCTGAATGGTTCATTAATTTGATTTATTCCTTTTTCTCCTATCCAGTATTTGTTTTCTTAACTTCCAGATTTCCTCGGGTAGCAGGAATAGTATTGGAGTTCCATCCAGATGCAGAACCAGGACACAGAACTGTAGGAGACTCAGTAAAAGATCAGGGACTGTAGCTGAAGGAGAGCAATGTCTACCAACTTGTTATTAAGAAATATTTGGCTAATATAAGTTTTGATATATTTATTATTATTATTTGTGCTTGTGAAGCAAGTAAAACATGATTTAGTTCTAAACTATGACAATATATTGGATTATAATTTGATATTTTCCTTTTTTTCTCCATCAGTTTTAAAATTTGTTGATTACCTGATGCTCCTATGTGTGCCTTTAGTTTGATAAATATTCCTGTCATCCAGCAGAAGATTAAAAACCATAACCTTGTTTTTGAAACTCTCCTACCTGCCTTCTAGTAAAGTTTACATATGCAAATACTATTTTTGCATATTCAAATCAAGTATAGCTATTTGTAGTCACAGTCTCTGCATCTTGTTTGTAGGCAAAATGTACATGTTCAATCTGGAAGTTATTTAAGGAGGTAGCTCCAAGCATTTTCAACTCACTTTTCAAATGAATTAAAAAATATACTAAACCAAAAATTGAATACTTTTATTACTAATGCTTTTAGAATCTTATTATTAGAAAGTAATTTGGAAATAGGCATTTAAATGTGTACTTTTACACAGCTGTCATATAGGACAGTCTGACTATTTATTTCTCTCAAAGACTTGGGTTTTATGGTTGTGGTAGTTTGACCTGGGGAGGAAAAAACTCAGAGGTTTTCTCTATGAGTACTCCCCTGGGAGTTGATAGTGACCAATTGGAGGCTGGTTTGGTTATTGACAGCGTGAAGAACCAATTGAAGAAAGTTAGTTCGCTGCGTGAACACACATTTTGAAGGAGGTAATCCGGAACTGAGCCCTCTTGGCTTTTCCGGCAGCAGTGCAGGTAACAGGGCCCTGGCCTGGCTCCACTGCAGGCCTGTGGGCCTGGCAGGGGCCGGGCTGGGCCCCCTGTCTGGGGAGCTGGCATGTCCTGGCAGAGAGAGAGAGAAGGGGGGTGGCCATGGACAGTGACCAGAGAGACTCAAACTAATATAAAAATCCCAGCCGCTTCCCCCCCGCTTCCCCAGCGTGGCTGGTTTCTGAGATCCTGGCAAAGCTCCAGCACTGTGGCCTCGGTTTTTTTCTTTTCCCTGTGAAAAGATCTTAACTCTTTTAATGCTCAGATGAGACTTGCAGACTTTTTCAATCCTCCCTGGAGTGAAAAGGAAAAAGGAGATACTCTGAAGTCAGTGAAGCAAAAGCTAAGTCTTAAGTTTTTTAGATGGAAGGAGAATGAGGAGATGCTGTGAAAATGGCTGAAAATCCTTTTGTAAGATTGTAGGGATGAACTGATGTACTGAATATTCCTATAAACCATGGAGAAAGACATGGGGGGGGTTGAAAACGTTCCATTTGATAGATCATTTGACCAAAAGCACCTGTGTTGAGAATCCGTTGTCCCGAGGAAAGAAGGGGAGTCTCGGTTTTCAGAGAATGAAGCATGAACAGAGAAAAAGAGACGAAGAGAACCTTTGCTTTGGAACATTTCATTCTTAAAAGTAATACCCCATGTATTTTGACCATTGACCCACAAGTACAGCTTTGGGAAGGCTGTGGAGTTGGGAGGAGTGCCACGACTGCAGATACCGGGCGGATGCAGAATCGTGAAAATGAAACCACGAGAAGACTGTTTTCTACTTTCTTGTGGAAAAAATCCCTATAGCCTAACAAGAGGAAGCTTCTCACTCCAAAGTGAGCGGAAGAAGGGACTGTTTGAGTTGGGAATTAATTGAAGCAGTTTTTTGTATGTTTGTTCTGTTGTTATGAAGGTTGAGAAAGGGAAGGAAAGAGTGGTCTGACAATCTTATTCTGAGGTTTTTTTTTGCCTTTGTGTAGTTAATAAATTTCTTTTTATACCCTCTTAAGTTTTAGGCCTGCCTTGCTTGTACTCCTGGTTCTGTCTCACAACAGAAAATGAGTATATTTTAATTGGCAAATCAAAACCATGACATTATTTGGTGCGTTGGCCGGGAAAAACAAACTTAAACTAATACAATGGTCATCTTTTAATCATCCAGTATACTGGGAATTTTAATAAAGCAAATAAAGCTATGTAATACAGAAAATAGAGAATTCTTGGGCACCAGTCTATGGGAACTTCATACACTTTTTCAGATTGTAGCTGAGAAAAGGCAGAAATGATCTGTTACAGCTTTTGAGTACTCAATTCTCTAAGTCCACAGAGCTGCTACTTTATGAATATGGTAATAATTCCTCAGATAAAATCTTCACAGGCTTTTCACAGTTGATCATTTTGGGGCAACCACTCCTGCAGACATGTAGAAATGTGTTCTAAGAGAGATGGAAGTGGAGGAGGTAGAAGAGACTCTTAAGGAGGTTAAACCCTGTTTTGAAATCCTAGTCTCCTTGTAGGGACATGAATTGGACATACAAAAGTTTTGGATTCAGCACATAAGGCTTTCAAGGAACAAAACCTGTCTGAATTTGCCTCTTTACTCTCAGAAAGAATCTGTGACAGAAATTTTTTGCAGTATATAGGTCTGCTGATACATCCTATCAATGTCACCATCTATCTCCATTTTTTTCTAGCCTCTCAAAAAAATTTAATAAAAATCCATAAATATCTTCAGAGAGCAGAGATTTACTGCTCTATCTCCTCCAGACACCAATGGCAGAAGTTTTATTGTACAGTGTTTTCCATAGTTACAAAAGTTAGAATTAATTTAAAATAACTTAAATGCCAAAAAAGGTTTCAAAGGGAGCTGTGACCTTACTGTTTCTTGAAGAACACCTTCACCACTGATACACATGAGATTAAGGTGGGATATGTGGATTTTAAGGCCCAACTCACTTGGGGAGGTCTAAAAAATCCTGCCAACAATTTTATTCTTTACAGTCATAAATACAGCTCTAAAGGGTTTTTTTAGGTTTTTATTAATGGTTGAATGAAGTTGTTTCTTTCCAAGTACTGTTTACTTACAAGAAGGGATTAATGTTGATTTAAGAAATTCTTTAGATGACTGCAATACTTAGAGGGCTTCTCTGTAAGAGACTTTTGCCACCTATTCATAAATGTTGTAGAGTTAAATACATTCTTGCTATTTCCATATCAATAAACGTTGTCCCAAGCTTGACATGCAAAAGAAAAAGCTAAAAATTGGAATTTACATACAGGCACTTTAAGACAATAAATCAAATCCTTTCAATTGCCCATAAGTCACATAAGTTATAAATTTAGTCAAAAACAATGACAAGGACAGTAGAACGGCATTTTGTTCTGATAAGGACAGCACAACAGAACAGCACAGCTGTGGAGAAACAGATAAAGGATGAAACTCAGGCAAACCCTTGCAAAATGCAAGCAGGATGCCAGTTCAGCTCTGCAAGGCTGACAAAGCACAAGTTTTACAAAACAATTATGTTGTGCTTACTCAGAAGTGGGGGTTGAGGAACAGCCACCTGAAAAGAACACCAGACGTTAATGACAGACCTCAAAGAACCACAGAAGGACTTCTGATACGGGGTGCAACTATGTAAAATAAAGTGATACAGACACACCAAGTAAGCAGGGATATCCGATGAATTTGTAATCAGTGGGTTTGGTAAACACTCTTCACCCGATGCTTGGGCTGCAGGAAAGAATGCCTGCTTTCTAATACTTAAAACCATGTTAGAAAGTCTCTATCTGGCTGATTTCAGTATGAACAGACAAACTTTTCAATAAATAAGGCAATATTCCTTGTCATTTACATTTTTGAACTTAAATGAACAATTTATATGTCATGTTCTAATATTGGTACCTTGTGTCTTGATCAATTTTCCCTGTACCCAAGAGAGTATGTATAAAATGCTGTCTCACTTTGCAAATCTGTAATGATGCCTCTTATTTAGGATATTGTTTTACTTCCTAGAGAGGAAATGCAGAATATGGTGCGTGGTTTTAAAACGTACTGTACATGTACAGAGAGACAGAGAAATCACTTAGTAGTAGAAGCAATACCAGGGTATGTTTTAATCTCTTCCAGAATAGGATGGAGAAGTCTATAGTGTACCTGAAATTCTGTGGTAAGTGTGTGTTACAGACACAAGTTTTGTTCCAAAAAAGGGTGTGAAAAGCAAAGACAGCTGAAACCATTTTCACAGGTCTAAATTATGTAAGCCAAGTGAATGGTCACATGAATGGTGCTTGAAAACACCAAAAAGTCTGTCTCAAAGCATTCATATAAGCTAAATTTTTCTACTTTTCTACTCTATTTTGGTCAAGTAATTTTTACCCCATATCTGTAAATGTTTCAGAAGTTCATTTGGCAGTAGATAGCTTTGTTTTGAGAAAGGATGAAGGAAATCAGGTCAAAGCTCCAAAAAACCTGGAAACACTCTTAGGATTTTGCAATTGAGAGCTCTAGATAATGTAACAATGAATTAATTGCTGATTAAAGTAGATGTCTCAAGGTTCAGTGGGAAACTCCTCATTTTCCTTCTAAACCTTTTCTTTCACTGTCTTCCCTCAGGTTCATTGGCTGTGCCTCTTCATGTCTGTACCGCTGTGTGAATGCCTTAATTCTCATTTTTTTCTCTTTGAAAAGCTAACGAAAAAAAGTTGTTGGTTATTTTTTTTTTCTTTTTTTTATTCCCCTGCTGTACCTACTCCTAGCACAAACATCTTTTGGTGGATAATAAAAATGGCCTCTTTTCCCTATTGATCCTCTTGCAGCAAGTCATTCTATTCACAGCCTGGCCAAAGCTAACATAGTCCATGCATTACTTTAAATAGCCCATGAGAACAGTGGGCTGGGGCTCTCTAATGGGCTTCCTGATACATGAATACAGGACGAACCACCTTATTCTACCTGTCTGAATTCCATACCGGCTCTCTCCTTATCATCACATCATATTTAAACTCCTTTTCCTGACAGTGAAAAATAAAGTACTCTTTTTCACAATTTTCTCTCTCTCCTTTCTTCTTGTCATACTTTTTCAATTCACTTTCCTCTATGAATTAATTTATCATCATATTCACTTTGCACAATACATGTACTGTTTTGAGTCTGTGTATCAGCAGTTTCTGAACTTTGAAAAGCTCCTGGGCAGTAAATGCCCATGTCCACTCTGTGCATTAGACTCAGCATTGTTGCATCGTGTTATTTTGCTTCTGTTTTCCATTTGTTAAATGGTTTGTTCCTATGTTAAAACCCCCTGTTGATTATGGTAGTGGTTGCCCTAATCCCCGCCCTGNGAGAGCTAGCTGGGCGAACCGAGCTTGGGTGGGAAAGGCGAGCCGCGTCACAGCATGTACATAGATCTCTAATGCACTCACTGCATCGTATGTTAATGATATTTCTGAAGTATCTTCTTTCAAGCTGTGCATTTGAGGTCGAAAATCTTAAAAGAGGGCTGTGTATATCTGACATGTAAGAGATGCCTAGAAAAAAGCAGTAGTAGTTAAATTAAGATTAACTTTCAGCTAAAACTCATAGAATGATAGAATCATAGATTGGTTTGGGCTGGAAGGAACCTTCAAGATCATCTTGTTCCAACCCCCTGCCAAGGGCAGGGACATCTTCCATTAGATCAAGTTGCTCAGAGCTCCATCCAGCCTAGTCTTGAACACTTACAGGGATTCCTGTGCCTCACCACCTGTAGAGTACTTTTTCCCCCATATAAAACTATTACCCCCTGTCCTGTCACAACAGGCTCTGCTTAACAGTTTGTCACCATCTTTTTTAGATGGTCCTACTGAAAGGCCACAGTAAGATGTCCCTAGAGCTTTCTCTTCTCCAGGCTGAACAGCCCAGCCCTCTCAGCCTTTCCTGATAGGAGAGCTGCTCCATCTCTCTGATCATCTTGTTGTCCCTCCCCTGGACTCCCTCCAGCAGGTCCATGTCCTTCCTGTGCTGTGACCCCAGAGCTGGATGCAGCACTGCAGGTGGGGTCTCAGCAGAGCAAAGCAGAGGGGCAGAATCCCCTCCCTGCCCTGCTGCCCACACTGCTCTGGATGCAGCCCAGCACACGTTTGGCTCTCTGGGCTGGGAGTGCCCATGGCTGGGTCACGTCCAGCCTCTCAGCCACAGCACCCCCAAGTCCTTCTGGCCAGGGCTGCTCTCGATCCACTCATCTCACCAATATTTTTCCTTATGACAATTTAATAGAGAAGTATTTGCAGGGTTTTCATTTGATATACTCTGGTTTTGATACTCTTAGTATTATAATTTTACCTTCTGCCAACATACAGCAACTATAAAAAGACCTAGTAAGCACACTAATATATATTATTTAATTAATTAAATATTAGGTTTGAAATAGTGGTTTTAGCTGCATTTATTTACTTTTTAAAGGATCTCACAGAATGTACTGAAAGTAGCCTCATTAAGCTGTTGCTGCTTTTGGAACACTGAAAAGTTTTTTCTTAAAAGGACAAACAAAAGTTGTTGTCTAGGAGCTGAAAGGATCATGATTTTAAAAAGCTTAAGGTATCAACATACTCAGGTCTTCTAGTTTTTCAAGGCAACTGAAATTCAAAAGAGGGTTTACCTAAAATTCACTTCATCTAGAAGAATGAAAAGAGAGTTCAGCAAATGGAATTCACGATAGTCATCTGATGACTTGGGGAAACAGCCACTAGAATGTAAAAGGCATATCCAAGTGCAGCATTTGCCTCTCTTCCCCTTCTCTCATATACTCCTGACTAAAGCATTTAACTTACAGAATAAATTTCAGTGAAACCAAAACTTAGAAACTCCATCCTCTGTACTTTAAATAAAGTATTTAAATTCAGATAGTATTACTGAGGCTGAAAACAACCCTTAAGATCCTTAAGTCCAACCAATACAGAACCTTTCTTTCATTTGACACTGAAAGAAAGTGGTGTTTCTCCCTGACATACCTATATGTTTATCTAGTGCTGAGATAATTTTCTGTGGACAAGGAAAGTTTTGATCATAGGGAGGTATGTTTAAACCCTTTTCCTGAAGTGCTCTGGCCACTAAACTGCAGAAAAAGATTATTGTTATCTGTGATTAACACATGCGTTATTATTCATCACAGATAGATACTGCTATTCTAGAGCAGTTAGGTGTCAAGGACCTTTGTAAAGTACAGAACTAATTAATTTTATGTTACAGTTCATTCCTGGGAATAAACAAAAAATATTTGGATAAGTGCAGACACTCAATATCCACTTTTAAAACAGTTACTCAGAGCCTATTCTGGCAGACCATGAGCAGTTTGCATTGTCACCTGACCATGCTGCCTGCCATCTGTATGATTTCCTAATGCCAAGTGGTACAGCACACAGCCAGCTATGCTGGCTCTAGTCCACATGATGGTTCCTGCACCAAAAGGTGGGAAAAGCAGAGCAATTTCAGGTGCAGTACGGCTGTTGCAGCAGTACATAAAATGGCCTAGTGAGAGACTAGATTTGTCTGTCACAGTAGGTTAAAAAGAAGGGACTGATGGGCAATGTTCGTTGCTGAATCAGGACTTCATCCTTATCTGTTTGGAAGACTCTTTTCTAGGACTTGATATTTTCTCTTTCAAGTCCTTGATTTTGTATTTGGTTACTGTGCAGTCGTTCAACCCACTGCTTTGCCTTTCAGGAAGAAAATTACCCACAGCTGTTGTTGCATTTTGAAGATTTAAAAAAAAATTAACACTATTCATTACATTTTAATTAATGTTACCTGATAATGTTACCTGATAATGAAACCTACCCATTACTAATGTTTAAAACCCAAATAATTTCAATAAAATGAAAAATACAATTTTGGCACTCATCCTAAGTAACAGTTGTAATGTTTTTCTGAGATAATGCTGATTGATAGTGTTTTTCAAAGAGACAAGTCCACAGCCTTTACTAATATCTTTTTGAACAAAAAAGTATGATTGCTATGATCTCATTGCTGATCACTGATGATGCTAACAAGGGAAATATTTACTGACTTGGATTTGTGCAATAACTCTTGGATTGCTTTACTTGGATTTGTTAAAAAGCTGAGATGTGAAATAAACTCAACTTCTCAATTGGCGTAAAAGCCAGAAATACTGTTTACTAAGTAACATTGTGATTTATATTTTGCTGGCTGAAGCAACTTGCTGTCTTGCTCTATTTAAAGGTTCATACATTTTCTCCTTTTCCTCATGAGGGTACTTAGCTAGGCAGTATCTGGAATCTGGTAGGAATGTTCTAGAAATGTCCTTCCAGCCAGTGGGTCATACACATTTCTGAAAGCCTTTTAATGTTAATCTTCCTATAAAGCAGTAAATGCTAAACCAGGGGTAGGGGCGTGTTGTGGGTTTTTTCGAAGTAAATAAAAAATTTAGTTAGTATCTATACAAGTCATGCATATATAATCTGGCTGTTCTTTGATTTAAATCGTGGTAATATGATAATTTAGTTACTGTTGCCAAAAAATGTGTTAACCTGTTATATTAACACTGTAATACTTGCATTTGCATATTCCCCAGCGTTTGTAAGAGTGCCTTTAACTTGAGAAGCCCCAAGTGATTTGCACATTGAACATTCTACTAGACTGTACGAAAAATGGAAGATCTGAAAAACTTGTTTTTAGAGATTAAAAATAATGAGAATTTGACCTGCAAATTACTCTGAAAATGAAATGCTTCAGGAATAATAGGGAAAGAGAAGGGTATCTTGATTTACCCCACTGTTATCATTATATTATATTCCTGTCTTAAGCAGTAGTGGTATGGCTTGACAGTTTAATACCATTATATCATTTTTGTAGTTTAGAATTTGAATCATAATCTACAGGACAAATAAAAATTAGTTTGTGAGGCTTGATTCCAAGGTGAGTATAATAGAAAACGATCAGATGATTTTGTAGGTCTTGCAATTGCTGTTCATGTAAAATTGCAGTATATGCATTGGAAAAATCTGTGACCATTGAACTATTTATTAACTTATATGTTCTTTTAATTTGCAAGTTTTAAAAAAGATAAAAAATGGAGTCCAGTTCTGTAAGATGGAACCAGAGAGGGCTCTAATTTGACTGTAACATTAACTTCTCGCACACATTCTCTGCTTGGTAAGATGTAAAAGAAAATTAACATATTCTTCCTCCCCTGAAGTTTAATTCAAATTATTTTAGAATTAGTTTAACTCCTGACAGCTGAAATGCATACATTAGCCATCTAGAGCCATCTGCAAGGCAAATACATTCTTACTTCATATGTTTCTAATTGGAAGTGTTGTCTTTCAGGCACCATTAGATACCATGCTCTGATTGGTAACGAATTCTGGAATCATGCATCTCCCCAAGGATTTATACTGCATGGATTAAGGACAGGTTTTTGTGAATTTCAGTTATTTTCACCTTTTGATCGTAAGTCTAAACAATATTTCTTGGGTAGCAGCCTGATTATATGAAGAGTTACTACCCCCAAACCAGGGATTAGTTTAGGTGGATTAGTATTACATAAGATTTTTTTGAAGTATCATGTTTCCATTTTAATTTACCATGATTGTCAGCTAAATTTTTTCTGTCAATATCTAATATCCTTCACTTTATACAGGTAATACAGTAAAGCTACATGAGATTTCCCATCTTCACAGTCTAAATTTCATTCTCCAGCTCAGAAACAGTGGAATATATTACATGATTAGCATTTTCATACCTTTTTTTTTTTTTTTAATGACAGAGTAAAAAGGATTTGAAATAATTAATTTTTAATGTTTTCATCAGTATCAAATGACTTACCATGATCCTTTTACTGGTGGCATTTACATTCTCTGCTTGTCTTGTTTGAGGATAAAAGATTACATATGGAGTATTTTTAAGTGATTGCCTGATTACATTTTAATGATTTAATGGAAATCTAGAAATACTTCAAATGTTGAAAATGTTTGATGGAAAATGAAATAGATTATTAATAGTTAAAATGGCATCTGTTGAAAATTCAGAATATAATTACTGCAGTTTTCTCATCCTAAAACCAAAGTGCAAATTTAAATAAGCCATCACTAATACAGTAGCATAATGATTTGTATCACTTGTAAAACGTCAATGTAGCAATCCTGGGAGCAAATTTACTTCATTTGTAAATTTGTATTGAGATGTCAAGGGCATGAAGCTGAAGGAGTCTTTCCATATGTTGTAAAATAGAGTAGACAGTAAAAAATGTGGCAGAGGGAAGGCAGCATTGCTGTTGAGTACCAGAGAGGTACCTGTAGTATCAAGTTCCAGAATATTTTTTAAATTAAAAAACTAGTTAGATAAGTGCACACAATGCACAGTAAACTGCTGCTACAATATTACAGGAAGTGCTAACAGATATATTTTAAATTTCAAACAATCCTGTGGGGCCTTTTCAGTAACATTTCCATGTATCATGAACAATCCTGAATGAAGCAGCATTCTTTCCTGACCAAGGACCAATGTATAAAGAGCCCTTAAGAAGATCAGGTCGAGGCAGGCTGAGCCAAGACCTTGAGGGATTTCATCTTCACATAAAAAACAAGCAAACAGGTTCGTAAGCCACTCTTCTGTTCCGACCAGCCTCAAACAGAACTGAGAGGACAGTCAGTTTTTTTCTAGGCAGTAGTCAGTAAAATAACCTTGTGCTGTTAACACTGATCTGCTTTTACAAAGCCAGGCTGAAGGGCATGCGTCCAGTACCTAGTACTGCTACCCAGCACTGCTATCCAGTACCTCCCTGGAAGAAATTGCTTTGCTGTCCTTTGCTTATCTGTTATTTTATACCTTCATGGTTGCTTTCTTGCAAGAACCAACCATGCTCTCTGGCTCCTTGCATCTTTTTTACAGGGACATAGAAGTTCCTTTGAAAAGATCTTGAGGTTTTATTTAGATCTAGTACAAAAAGGTGTTTTTGTCCTCTTTGTCATGCATATGTATTTTCCTTCCATTAATATATGCCACAGCTTTCATTAAAGGCTCTAGAATAAATCAGGTTACAGATTCCCACCTGGGTATAAGTTCAGAATTTTAGGAGAGGGGTATGTCATGCCTGAGCAAAACCAACTGATTGAAATATAAGAGCAACCCCAGAGGGCAAAAAGCAATGATCTTGCCTTCTTTGGATAGATTCCAGCAGTCATAGGTGAACCAAAATACCTTAAGAAACCTGGGAATATTGGGGAATCTTTTAATGAAGCAAAAAAGTTAAATCAATGTGCACCATCAGATGCCCTGTATAACTCCTGAGGACTTGTTATAGGACACCTGCTCAATCGGGGACCTCAAAGTGCCAGGGGAGACTAGAGAGTGCCCTGCACATCACTCAAAGAACAAAGAAATCCATTTGATCTCCTACATAACTCTGCCCTGATGAGAGTCTTTCCTTGAGAAACAAGCCCTGAGCTTTTTTTTTTTTCCAGTGTCAGACTTGTCCAGAAGTGTTCCTCTGATCAAATTTGTCAGCTTATTCAGTACATTTTCTGCGGTGTTCATCAGAGATGAAGTCTGTCATTAAGGATTTCTCCCTAATAAAACAACTGTAGTGAAACCAAAATATAGGATTATACATACCCACTGTCTTTTTTTAGGAACATTTTTAAACAATAGAAAAACTGTAAAAATACAAGTGATCAAGTTAAAAGTTAGATGTGCTCAGTTATACATTATTACATTTTATGGTTAAACTTCCAGAGTGTAATGGCGGAAAGTACTTTCAAATAGGTTTACATTTTAGTGCCTTACCAGAAATGTAGAAATATTTCAACCAAAGAAGATGTTTGAAAATCTTGAAAATTATGGAGAAAATTAAATAGATTATTATTAAGTTATTTTTAACTAACTAATTTTATTAAGCTAATACAAGGAAGCACTTCTAGCTCATATTCAATTGGAAGTCTACCAGGACCCCCTGGTTCACTTCTGTAGAGCTGCTTTCTAACTGAGTGACCCCCTGCATGGGTACTCTTGTTGAACAGCATGATGCTCCTGCAGTCCATTTCTCTAGCCAGTCAAAGTTCTACTGGACATCAGCACAACCCTCTGGTGTATTATCCAATTCTTCCTATTTTGTCCTCTGTAGCTTGCTGAGGGTATGCTCTGCCCCAAAATCCAGATCATTAATGAAGATGATATGATAATGAAAAGGATAGGACCCAGATTTGTTCTCTGGGATACACCACTAGCTACTTGCCTCCAGGTAGACTTTGTGTCACTAATCAGCTCTATGAGCTTGCCTGTTCAGTCAGTTTTAAATCCACCTCACAGTTTGTTTAGGATCCTATTATTGACAGAAGCCTTGGCCTGAACTAAGGTGCAAATCAGACCATATGCCAAAGTCAATGGTACGGATTTTATTTAACAATAAAATGAGAGTGAAAGAGAGAGGGAGAGAGAAGGCAAGTGAGAAGAAAAAGAGAGAGCAAGAGAGATAAAACGGAAGATGGTCATCACCCATGGATCCAGCAGTGTCCTTTTGGTCCTTCTTTACCCAGGGTGTCTTGGTGGTAGGGGTTCTGCAGTAATTCAAAACTTTTCAGTATTTATACATTTTTGTAAGCAAAGGAATTAATGATCATTGGCTACACAGTTCTCTTATTCTAATGGTTAAATGATTCCCTCACTTCTATTACTAATTAATTCCACACTCAGTCTTTCTCTGGGTTGTGAGTTGGTGGCTGCAATCTCTGCCTGGCAGAATTATCTTTTAATGAGCTGACTTCAGCACCATGTGTGGGTTTGCTTTCCTTGTGGCCCATAAATTCAGCCATTATCACTTATACATTCTTCTTCCCTAGCTTTGTTTACCTCCCCCTAGGCCTGAGATAAGTCAGACAATAGTACGACCTTTTTCTTAACTATTCCTCATGGTGTTTTAATTCCAAGTTTCAGGTATCTGTATTTGAGGGAGGGGGGCTCTGGTGGTTGCAGATGCCAGTTGTCCCATAACCTGCTGATCAGGATCTTTGTTTGATCCGTGATAAACATATGAGCAGCAGCTTCTTTACACACTTTGTCATGGTGTGAATTTTTGCCTGTATTACCCAGGATGTGCTAGCTAGACCTTGCAGGCTTTGGAGTTAGGCCATCCTGTCACTCCATTCTATGCTTATCTCATGGCAGTCTTTCTGTGGTAACTGTGTTTGAGACAGAAAACTGTGATCTTTAAGTCCTTATACTATTACTGTCTGTCTTAGAACCTTCTGCCAAATGAAAGGCATCTCTAAGGATAGCTCAGTGTCTTGCTCCAGATCCAGAGCAATCCAAAGCATCCTTCCTCACAGCCACCTGGGTATGAGGCTGTGCCAGCAGATGCTCTTGCTGCCCTACCTTTCTTTTCTGTTAATCTGTGACTTGGAATTCCTCAGAGGAGAGTGTGCATCTCATAGTTATAATGTTGTCATGATTGCAAAGAATAAAAGATGCTGAAAACACATCCACAAAAGCAACACCACACCATGAAGACAGTTACTTGTCAGGTGATAGCTACAATAGCTAATCTTACTCCCAGACTTTCATGTTATCAGCAATAATTTTCTCTAAAAATGAGAAAACACACCTGAACTCTCGTTCTTCCTTCTCTTCCATCTCAGTATCACTAACTGAGGCTGTTGTTGATACATGATAAAAACATGAGGTGTGTATACTAGAAAAACATGAGGTGTAGAATACTAGAAAAAGCTTAACTTGGATCTGAGTTTCTGTAGGCAGGCACAAGCCATGAAAGATTTGTGCTTCATAGCAGCTGCTCCCTGAGCAGCTATTGTTTGGTAGGTTTTTTTAAGAATTGTCTCATGAGAGAAGCAAGATGACTGAATCTTTGGCAGGTAGGGGAGCTACAAACATACCCACTGCTGAACAAAAAAACTCACACAATTCTGAGTAGGCATGAAGTTCCTTTGCCTGTAAAAGTGAAACCTAAGTCTTGTCCTGGATTTCTGCAGTCTTCAACAGCTTAAACGTCTTATAGCACCAGAACTGAGAATTCTTCATTGTCAGAATGTGTTAAGGTCCAGACCATGCCCCAAGATGATTTCTGACAAAAGCTGCCTGGAATGTACTGAAAGAAATAAAAGGCTGCTAATATAAAAAGAGTTAATCCCAGTAGCGAAAAATTCAGCCAACCTTTGCTGCACCCCAAGCAGAAACAAAAGAGATATCAAAGAAGACAATGAATGAAAAAAAATTAATTACACCAAGCAAAAACTAGTGAAATGACTGCAAAATATTAAAAACAACTCAAATTTTATTGTAAACATTTTAATACTATGGTAGTTAAGAAATACAAGCTTGCTGATCAGGATCAATTTAACCAGAAAGTAGCCTACAGAGGACCTGCTCTTGTTCCAAGAGATATTAACAGCATTTACAGCAGACTTCAAGGAAAACCAAATTTCAGCCTCTGAATTGTTACTGCATTTTTACAAAAGTATGTATCTCAAAAAACCCCACTATATGACCACAAACGTGCACCCCCACTCCATAGCTTTTAAAGTGTTTTCCTATGGAGTATCTCTCAGAGTTGGAGTAGTCTTCATTATGTAAATTTCTAATAATTTAAAAATAATCTTCCTCTGGAATTAATAACAACCCATATACAGTAAAACAATATTGCTCAAGAAACATTTTAGGCCTTGAAGAAAGGTAGAGTTAAACAATTAGAAATGTCCTGCAGAATTATGAGACCTGCTAACTTTAGAAAAATGTAACCACTCTCAGTCATCAATTCTTGTCAAAAATGTACAAAAGAGGCCAATATTAGACTGGAGTTTTACTCTTCTTTGTGGCCCTTTTTCAAATAAAACCATGGTAACATGCTATTAAAAATGATGTAACTTTTTCTTATATAACTAGTTAGCTTCTATACTACTTATGTCTCAATATATTTTTGAATATTTACTGAAGGATATTGCTTTATCAGACATCTGGTTTAAAAAATTTAAATAATATTATTACTAGAATTTTAGACTATGTCACTAATTTTTCATGACAATTTTTTTATTTTAGGTTTTTTGAGATCAAAAGGTAGAAGCAATTTTGTCTTAAGAGGTGAGTTGGTCCCTCCCTTTTCTGACATATGAGCAGTAATTTCATAAGTTTAGAGAGGCAAACAAAAATTGCAGTTAGAATGCCAGTCCTGGCATATATGAGAGAACTGTTTAAAGTTACAGATAATATTTTAGCATACACACCCACATATCTGCATGTAGCCAAACATGAGCCTATGACTTACACCCCCTAGCTTTTAAAATACTTCCATCAAATGTTTTATTACAGCCTTAAAGCTTTTAAAACATTATGCTTAATGCCATTAATAATAGAGCTAGTCACTTTCAGGCAGAGACAAAGTAACTAAGTAGATTATTATCATTACACAAATGCATTTTTGTCAAAACCATGACTATGTGGTGATGGTGAATTTCAGTTCTTATATCTCTTTAAATTTGCATATATTAAAAAAGATGGCAAAGATTAATTAGTCAAATCAATGTAATTATACTTGTAATTTTTAATTCTACTCATATGTTCTTGAAAAGATTGTTTTATGCAGCCTGTAAAAAAACTTAATATTAGTAGTTGATTTACTTCTGCTTTTCAGATTAGGTGAAAGTTTCTGGTCCTGATCCCTTCATAGCCTGTAAGACGCTGACCAAGCTGGAGCTGCTCCAGTAAAGGAATATAAGCTCATGCTTAAAAAACTCTGATTTCATTCCATCACACTGGGCAGATGGCACCTTCTACAACACACTTCTCCTTGTTCTCTGCTAGAACAGGGGAGTACACCACCTACTGAAAAACCACAGGTCTCCCACACAAATTCTGATGCTAGAGGGACAATATACCTACACTGACATGCTCTTCTAGATGAAAGTGCAGTGTACTTTGAAGAGTCATGCCACTAGAAATAAAAACTTCCTTTTACCTTCCTGAAAAGTAAAGCCCTAAACTACATTGTGCCATTCTTCAGCACCTGATTCCCACATTGTTTCTAGTATCTTTTACTGTAATTTAATAGATGCTCTTTCACTTCAAAATATTGTGTAAAGCAGCAAGTCTGGAATGATTGTTGAATTGGTTGCAGTTTGGTACAGTAACTCATCAATCTATATATAGAATAACTATAAAGTGCTTTAGAATCATTTCACAAGAAAGGTGCAAATAAATACTGTGCCCTCTTATGTACTCTCCCATGAGACATGAAGTCCTGGAGAGCTCACATTTAAAAGTATCCTCAATGATTACATCAATTTAATACTGATACTGATTTCTTATACTGGAGAATGCTTCTGTCTCCAGTATTTATTTGGGTCAGTGTCTCAGCATCATAGCTGGCAGGCCTGCTGCTTGCCCTCCATTAGCTGTCTTGCTAGATCCAAACACACTCATCTGGATGGGTAAAAAAGGTACAGTGCTACACTGGGAATCTGCACAAAAATGGTCCTCTTATTGTGCATAACTTGTGGTTGTTAGTTGATTCCTTTTGATTGCTATTTGCTGAAAAGATGAACTGGCAGCACACTGCAGTATAATTTTTCTTTTTGGTTAACAGGCTCAAAATATCCACAGTGGAATGCTGACAGGTCTATCAGTTTTCAAAACTTCCCAGGATTTGGATCATGCCACTGAAATATGATGAATGTCTATATAATGCATAGTACAGCACTGCTCCTGCTCCCAAAAGGTCTGAGTAAAAATGGGAAGCATTTACCGCTTTTATGTATGAGGAATTGAAGCACCAATGACTGAGCAAAGTTGTGTCAACACAGAGTCAAACCCCTACATGACTCTGTAGATGACATTCTTTTGTAGCATGCAGACCTACCCTAAAAACTGGGAATACTTCTACAAAGTAATAATTTTATAAATTAGGGGTAAATTATTTTCCCATTAAAATCTCCCAAAAGCAAAACTCCCACTGAATGAAGTGTGATGTGGATTTCACATTACATTTGTAACCAAACTCAAGTACTTTGCCACATATAGCAGAAGCATCAAACAGCTTCACAGCATGCTTGATACAGTCTATTCCAATTCTGAATGATAAAAATGCAGTATCAAACATCTTACCTTTTTCAATATTTATCTATTCACAATTTTTTGGTTCACATGACTGTCATGTTCCTTAACTGTCATTTCTACAGCCTAAAGAGGGAAAAAGAAATAACAAAGGAAACAGAAAACAATAAATCCTATTATCCAGTTGACTGAATAGATGTAGATGATGACCAAGTCCATATCAAACCGCCATCCACGGCTATCATCCTCAAAGTCCATATAGTCCATCCTGTGAGCAGCATGGGGGAAATGCCTCCTTGTTACAGTATTTGAGTGCCTTCGAAAACCTGCTGAAAAACAGACTAGGCGATAAAAACCTTTTTAAAAGGAACCAGATTGACTAGCAAAAAAAAAAAAATGTTAACACTCCTTCCTGCAGTTATCAAAAAGACAAATAGAAGCAGGAAATCTCACACCTCACGGCTATTTCATCACCTTGTTGGACAAGAAGCTATCTGTGGAATTGATTTTGTAACATTTAAAGAGTAACACTGTGTTCCTTACAAAGTAACTCTTGTGTTCCATGTCCAGAAAATAGTAAGTTTGTTGGGATTTGGAATTCTCTACCATAATAAAGTAATGCTATCTACTTATGTTATGCAGATCTATGAACACCTTGCATTTGGTGCCTTCTTTCACTGAGTTTGACTCCAATCTAGAAGTGAAAGGCTCCATATATTGTAATGAATCTCTTCAGTAATTAGTTAAGCTGGGTTCCCTAGTTCTAGTCATCTGAATTCTTCAGTAATCAAAACATATCCAGATTTGTACATACATAGTTCAACAGCTGAATCACATTTGAATTCCTATTTCTAGAATCTGAGATTCTTTTTCAAAACTGTCTTCTAAATAAATTGTGCTTGCTTGAATATGATGAATAATGCATACCAGGTTAAAATTCATTTTTAAATCATTGTTTGTATCCTGATAACACCTTAAAAATATGTAGGCAGATGCAAACAAGTCAAGTGGAACTAAAACCCTGTGACTCCAAGACGGCCCGAGTATAGAGCCCTGCCAAAAGGTCTGTCCTCTTCATTGTTCCCCAGACTTCTCCATGCAGCAAGAGAGGTACTGTAGAAGCATAGCTCTTCCCTATGTCAAAACGTGAGGTTAGAGAAGAGTCTGTTCAGCTGTGTCAGTAGGCTGTGGCCATAAAAAGAGCCTGGGAGCTGTGGTGCAAAGGCAGAAAATCTGTCCCATTCCAATAAAAGACAGTTGTACTCTAGATTTTTGTTCTGTTTTCATGTAACGAGCAATTTTTATAATGCATTCTGTATTCTTCAATAAGTTCTGACAAGAAAAATACCTTCAGATGTCTGTATCTCCAGCTAGAGTAGAAATAAACCATGTTTCTTAGCCATCTGCAGATGACAGCTGAGAACTGTAGAGTTCCTAAAAAACTAAACAGCAACATGGAGTAGGGGTTTGAATTATGAAACAGAAGACCTGAGGAAACATCAAACGCCTTCTAATGTATTTTCTACTTCTTAAAAAAAATCCTATCATACATTATTTCAGTCCCCAAATGATTTGTGCACAGGCACGTATTTGTGAAAAAATGTATTTTATTTAACTTTCTTGCACATGCCTGTGTTGCTATACTCCAAACAAGAACTTCAACTCAAATCACATGAATATGCATGCACATTGCCAGAAGAGTCTGGCAGACTGTTAGTGGGAACCTGTTACTAGATAACAAAAAACAACGTTGTGTGCAAATCATACTTTTATATGCACCAAAGAGTGCAAACCAAAAAGGATTTTCACTACAGCATCAGTAGACACATGTGATGCACTTTGCAACCTTCTGTTGAAGTACTAGCAAAACACAAAACAAAGCTACAAAAAAAATTGAAATATTCTCCCAATTTTATAAATTGACCTACTTTTTTTAAAACTCGAAAATAGAAGGTATCAGATAGAAAATTTTATTCTAAAACTGTCCTCAAATGAATAATGTGCAAGCTACAATAACCATTTACATTATAAGTGCTCATGTAAAATTAAATTACATATGAACAAGTGTTCTGAGGTTATCAGACATACCAAAGTACATAATTTTGGCACAGACTCTTCTTTCTGCAGTAGATAAAATAGAGTTATTGAAAGACTGTGAGAAAAAAAATGTAAGTACAGAGACCCTTCCATATGTACCCTTGTTGCACCTGGCAGCTTAGTGCGCTAGATCTTTGGAAGCTGTTTTCAGAAAAATGTGTTAAAACAGCATTACATGTGTCTCTGCATGCTTTCGAACCAGATCTCACATTGACTCAATTTACTGCACTTTGTGTCCCTCGGTGGAGTAGTTTTGGAGTAAATAAATTGTTTTCCTTTCAGGTAAAACTAGAAACAGAAGATGAGCTCTTAGAGCTCAGAAGTGTTCCAGTAATATGCTTCAACCACTAATGGGCATTTAGCCCTTGGGACTGCAAATTGCCTGACATGCAAATGTGGACATCTGACCTCACAACATCAATTTTTGTGCTCTATTATGGCTGATATAATTGCTAATGCAAGAATGCCTGTGAGAGACAGTGAATAATCTTTCCTAAAACATCTTTATGCCATTTATTATTTTACAGACCTCTTGTATCTGTCTTCTTTAATATGCTTTCCAAACAAAAGAACTTTTGAGTTTCCTTTGTATGGAAAAAGCTTCTATACTTCAGACTATACTTTCCACATTATGCTTCACCCTGCTTTATCTTTCTCTGAGATGATGTAATGTAAAATTATATGTAAAATTTGAGTTGTGGGATCACCACAGATCTACACAATGACATAGTATTTTCCATTTTGTTATGATTTTAATAATTCCTGCTTACCTTTTTACTGTGGCTGTGCATTAATGGTTTCAGAAAATTAATCCCGGTATTATCCAAATGTCTTTTTTTTAAATGGCAACAGCTAATTTACCGCACATCACAGTGAATATGATGCATTATGGAGATGCATAATGCCTCTGTGGGCATCTGCTCCAGCACCTGACTGTCCTCATAGTAAAAGTGTTTTCCTTACCTGCAATCTGAACTTTTCATCCTCTTGCCACGCATCACTATGAGGAGCTTGTCTGTCCTCTTGGTGGTCTCCTTATAGGTATGATAAGGCTGACTGGAGATTCTCCCCAAAGCCTACCCTTCCCCAGACTGAAGAAGCCAGTTCCCACAGCTTCCTCTTCCGGGTGAGGTTCTCCAGGCCTCTGAGCATCCCAGTTAAACCTGGGCCGCTCTGCTAAACCTGCTCCAGTCTACTGCCATCTTCCCTGTACCGGAGAGGAAGGCAAAACTGCAGGATTTTAGATGTGGTGTGTTGAGCAGTAGGGGATAAAGGCTTCATCTACAGGTTTTCATACATCATACCCCTGTTCACAAAGACCAGGGTGCTGCTGGCCTTCTTCACTGCCAGGGTACACTTCTAGCTCACCCACAACTTGCTCTCCATCAGGATGCCCAGGCTCTTTACAGAGATCTGTCCCCAGGCTTTCTGTGCCCAACCATTCGCATCGCCAGGGGCTCTTTCTTCCCAGGTGTAGGTCTCAGCATTTGTCCTTGTTAAATTTCACAGTCCTTCCAGAACATTTCTACAGCTTGTCTAGGTATCTCTGAATGGTAGCCCTGTGCTGAATCAATCTGTCTTTAATTTTACTGTTCTCTGCAGGCCTGATGAAAATGTATTCTGTTGCCTCCTCTAGGTCACTGATCAAAAGAACTGTTAGCTGTCAAGTTCATATTTACTATCATCAGTGAAGTGAATAATTTAATATCACTATCAATTTTACCAGATGTAAAAATGTTATCACATTTTACAAATTTCCCAAATCATACATGAATGTTCTGAACTACACAGACTGCTGTGGCATTCCAACAAGGTCTCAATTTGGCTTGCTACATGCTCTTTTACACTGTATTTTCCATCTCCTACTTATGACTGTCTTCCTTTTTAGGTGCCTGGCAAAAGGGTCTTTGTCTGATGAAACACCTGCATTTCTCCAACTTCTAATTCTCTCTGAATAGCAGCCCCACCACTGAGTCTACCAATTTGTTGTCACCTGCAGACTTGATGACAGCATGGAAGAAAAGAACAAAATTTCCAAGTATTCTATAATTTTTCAAGTATACAGGTTGCTTTCATGCTTTCACAAATGAGGTATAATCCCAAACTTCTTGCATAAATGCCAGCTTTCTCCCATATGCATATCAAGAGGCATTATATTCTGCTTATGCTAACGTAATAGCTAAATTGCAAAATTTGCTAGTTAAAAAGAGCTGTGAGATTTGTATTTCCAAGAAAGAAAAATCATATATTGCCAGAGAGGTTTATGAGGGAATAGCACTTATCCTGCGTGAATGACTGCAGGCATGTTCCATTGACTTCTTGTGCCCCAAACTCTAACTCAGTCTCAAGCTCTCCACTGAAATTCAAGTTCCCAAAGTATCCAGTTCCTTCCCCAAACCAAGGCCATTCAATGCAACCACCATGCTTCTCAGATCCAGAGATCTACTTCTTCTGTATGAAAAGCTTGAACCTCACGACCCTCTTGCCTCAGTATTTCAGTTCCACACACCTGTTGTCTCAGAAGTTTTTTTTTCTAGAGAGAGACATATCAAATTACAAACTCTTCTTTCTCCAGGATGCATACCAGAACCTTCAGCTTTCCTATGTTAAAACTTCTACTATCACCTTCCAAGGCCTTTTCCACAGAAAAATAATCTTTCCAAACGTCCCTCACTATCCTGCTGTTGCCTTCCTCTTGCTTTCTCTCTATACTCTTTGCATATTTCTATGCTCTTGCCCTTCTGATTTCACTTGCAGGCTTTCACTGGCTGCCAGCACCTTATATTCATGACTAAACTTGGATGATAGCTGAAACATGTCTCCTTTTCTTTTCCATCCCCAAAATCCAAGTCCTACTTTCTGACAGCTGTTGGGCTTTAGAAAACCTGGATGTAAAATGTACTTAAGGTGTAAAAACGTACTTTCCTTTCCTGAAATAATTTTTACATTCATTATGTTGTCTTCTTACCAGTTATAGACTTTTACTGGGCTGTTGGTTTAAGTGTTGAATTCTATCACAGTCTCAGAGATGTAAATCATGTTTAAGCAGAAATTTGTGCATGCTTAAAATGTGATTTATTGTTATTGAAGCCACTGTGCATATGGTACAGATGCCCTCTGCACATGAACAAATCAGTTGCAGGTAGGCAATTTAGTGAAGAACACACAGTAACTGCTTTTTAAAGGTGTCAAAGACCCCTGTCTAAGAGTCTAGATAAGCAACTGGTTACTGTGAAAATCTGAAAAAGCCATGTCCTGAAGCCTTTCATATGGGACACAAGACTTGATTCCACAAGGGACATTCCTTTCCATAAGGCAGAGTTGGGAACCACTGTTACAGCCAGATGTCTGTTTTGTGACTTTCATAAGGCATTTAACATGGAAAGAAGAACAACACGCTACAGACAAAACTATGCAGAAATCCTAAAATGTAGAAGTGTCTCTGATGTACATTTCATTTGTCTAAACAAAAAGCTTGTAAAAACTTCAGTCCTACAGAATCAAGTACCAGGCAAACAATGGTTCTTGCTCTCTGGTATAAGCAAAACTATTGGCATTTATGTCTAAGAATAGTCTCCCCTCTCTCAAAACTTTATAAATCCTACATGGATCTTGGAAGCGAATATACCAAAATGAACCAGACGTATACAAAATTGAAAGGATAAAAAACCCCAACCAAAACAATTCACAGAAGTTCCTGTAACAATGGCAGTTCTTAAAAATATTTATTTCATACTGCTCTAACTTCCTATATTATTTTCAAAATTATAAGTCCAATATTTTTGGTGGCTAATCTTAAGAGTTTTTCTATAGAGATGTGTATAAACCCAGAATTCAAGGTTATTAACTGAAAATCAACACATAAAAGCCATACTTGAATTTAGCATTTATTTGGATCATTTATAGTCAATCCCTTAAATTAACTGTAAATTGCATTCCATCAAAATTACAATTATTTTCACTTGACAAAGAGATTTGACAGTTTTAGTCTGGATTGGAAATAAATAAAACATCTTTTTCCATTCAAATACAGCTTGTCAGATTTCAGTGGGAATTATTTATAAGTGAATTTTTTTGCACATTCCTACTATTAGTTTGAATTCTAAGAAAAAATATGTCTTTACCAGTAAACAATGACGTTCAGAATACTAAGCAAATAAAGAAATAAAAAGTCTGGAGGCAGTTACTTTTTGCTATTTTATAGCTAAATAAATCAGCTTTTACTGATTAAAATATGAACCCATGAAGTTAGTTTGTATATTGTGACAGATAGCAGATTGTTGGGAAAGAAAATAAGGAAGTTTAAAAATTAATGCCAAAATCCATAAAGCCACATTAAATGCATGCATACACATTTTAAATTGGCTATTCTGCATAACTAAAAATCTCACTCATTTATTAAATAAGAAATATATTTACCAAATTTATGAGAATTATTCAATAACAATGATGTCCAGTCCCTCTCACAGATACAAAGAAAAAGTAGAAAACCCATAATTTCTGTTTTGAGCTGCATATTTTCCTGAAAATAAAGGAATCAAGAAACAAGAGGACTATGGCAGGGCATAATGACCTTAGAAAACAAGCTCAGTCTATGATTATTATCACAGAAAACATAATAATCAGTGATTATTCTATAATTATCAATACTCACAAATAGAAGCCACTTGACTAGCTTAACTGCTAGGATACATACTAAAATGGGAGTAATTAATCCACATGTCACAGTGTAAAAGTCACTTGACTTTGGAAGACTTGAAGGAATTTTGGAAGATACTCAGCAAGCAGATTTTTTTTTTAAGTAACTGTTTGTTTTTCTTTCTTCCCCTAAAGCATAAAACAAAAAGTATTATCCAAACAGTCAGGTTATTAGGTAACAGCTGAGGACTGATATTAAGGAATGAAGCTGCATGGTCTTATGCATGTCATAGTGATCTAAAGGCATAGGTTGCATACATTCTAGACCATAAAATGTCTTCCTTTGATTTTAAAAGTAAGACTTGTACATGTGTATTGATGGCATACAAGTTACAGTTACAGTAATTTTCATACATTTGCCTTTAAGACACTTTTGTTCACATTTCCTTGTAAATAAATTGTTATCTTAACAGTGAATTTAACTTGTGGACAACTTCTCTCTTTGCCATGACAATGCAGACAGTGAAAAACAGGGAATTTCAAACAGCAGCTTGAGGTATTTAATTTTCTGTGGTATGTGCATCAATAATCTATATGAAAAATTCAGAATATTCTAAATCAATGAGTTTTCATCTTATTTTTAATTTACTTTCTGTTGCTCTTCCGCTCTCTATCTAATTGCTTACTCATCAACATCATTCATCTCTCTCCTGCTGTTCCTACATTTTACCACTGAAAATTTCTGTATACCATGTTGTATTTGTCATCTTCCCAGATGACCAAATACTGTATTTCAGCTGCCAGCAACTCTTGCTAAGTTATCATCAGAAAAGCCTTCACCTGTTTTGTGTCACATTGCTGTAATGGCATCAGCTCCCTCTAGTTTTGTTCTTCCCTTCCTAAGTACTTACATCCCTTTAGGCTCTGTTTTTACAGACTGCTACCTCACAATATATAGAGATGCAAATGCCATTGATATTTATAGGGAGACTTACTATATAATAAGAGATGACTGAAAAATATAGAATAACATAAAAAAAATATGTCATATTGTTTCTTGTCTTTACTATGAATGTTACTTGGCATGCTGCTTAATTCTCTCTAGATTCTTATTTTGTGACCTGCATGATAGCTGTATTTTGTCAAAACATAGTATTTAATACTAATGATGATTTAACAAAAACTTTGCAGAGTTTTGTAACTCCTGTTACAACCCTTCAGTGCTTCAGGCTTTAATATTTCAAGCCAATGTTAGTAATAACAGTAGATAACAGTAATGCAAATACTTCCTTAAAAATAAATTAACAAATTTTCCCTACTTCTCTTAAGACAGGGACAGTGTCAGCAGAGATCAGAAGGAATACATTTAATAGGCATGCCTCACCACACCCCTCTGTAAGACAAGGTTCTGTGCAATTATGCAAAACATTTAGTTTATTTGCAAATCTGGCAACATGACTCCCTTAATTTCTCTGGAGAAACCGGTGAATGACCTATCTTGGTCACTCACCACTGGCCAATGACCAGTGGTCATTGGCCACTGTCTTTAAAAAAAGGCATATTCAGCTTTAGCTAATGTCAATGCACAAAATTCCTATTTCCCATCTGAG
>VWZS01007691.1:0-10907 GCA_013397075.1 Rhabdornis inornatus | reverse complement strand
CAATTGTCTTCCTACAGCTTGAAGTTTATCTTTAGATTCATAGCACTGTGTATGAATCACCCACAAGAATTAAACTCATCTCTACTTTAAGAATCATCCGACTGTTTGCCAATGGCATGTATTAATCAGAGTCTTATTTTCAAATATTACACTTGAGATTGAATGATATTTAGGCAAAAATTTTAAAACTTACCTTCAAAAACTCTGAATGCTTTCTTGCAGCTTGGTAGAGGCCATTTAGCAGAATTGGATTTTTGAAAATTTTCCTTTAGATTCAAATATTCCATAGGGAAAAAAGATCTGGTAGAGTTATTCAGATCTACAATAATTAAGGGGAAAGAATACATACATCAATGATCTAAATAAAGCGGTAATTTACATAAATTTATACAAAATAAAAATGCCATATCTGCTGTGTAATCCTTCTTCTGATTATAACATCTAATTTTTTAAAAAATCACATTTACCCAAGCATTTCCATATATAGTAAGAGCAAGTCTTAAACAATCTGCTACTTCAAAAAAAAAAAAAAATTATAAAAGATGATGTCAAGTTCTGCCAAAATTATGTATTTAAGAAATCAAGTTATTTGGAACTTACAAAATTATGATGACCTCTATGAATAAAAATTATATCCATAAAAACAACTATGTCACTAATGCTCAGTTCATATTGCTTTTTGTTTAACCTCAACACTCAGTAATAGTCAGTAATGCAAAAGAAGGAGAACAGCCCGAAATTTTTTTTAGATTAAAAAAAGTACTTTGGATTAACAGGAACTAAGAAAACATTTGTAGGATGATTCACGACACACTGGAGGAGTCGGCATTATGTACTAATCTCAAGGAATCAACATCTTCTCACGGTATAATTTGTGGAAATGCCTACATGATTGCAACTCAAAACTGCCAAACTAATCTATCCATAGTAATGCAATGGAAAACAATTTAAAAACAACAATATTTTACTACCACAGAATTGATCTGCTAATAACAAACAAGGTTTCTAAGCTAGTAGTCAACAGGAAAAACTTCAACCTCCTGGCCATCAAACCCCTGCACAACTTGTGTCCCCAAACCAAGTTGGCTCCAGGTAAATACTAAGAGTAGCTGATACCATAATTCTTTCTGTACCTTCAAAGTAAAAGAAGACATTCACAGGTTTTTTGGGAAGGCTTGTGTTTTAATACTTTATGTGGTCCAATGTAATGGAACATACTAATCTTATAATAAATGTTTTATGGAAGGATAAAGTTTTTTTCTCTGGCAAATTTAAGAAAGCTAAGCTTCTTGTGAGCAGACTCCAGAAAGAAGAAAAAATTCCTTTGGTTCCAGTAGCTGTTTCTGTGTAAGAGGAAGACATTAGCAGATTTGAAGTAAAAACCCCATGCTGGTCTGATTCTAAAAATTATCCTTTATTTCACCATACCACAATGCAGGCGGAATGAGGCTACACAATACATGAAGAGCACAGAATCTTCAAATCCTCTACCTTGTTATAGAAAATAACGAAATAGAGCTACTGCACGTATAAGCTGATATCACTGAAGGAAAAAAGGCCTTTTTCTCTCCTAAATGGAAAATGAACAAACTGTGTATTTTTCACTAGTGTTTTTTAAATTTTTATGAAAGAGCTTTGTATGCTACTGAACATTTTTGGATTAAGTACTATTCAGATTCAGGCTTCTGATGAGACTCTGCTTGCCTCTCACAGCACAGACAGAGAACACTTTGATTTCCTGCTACAGACCATAGAAATTATCACAGTTCTTTCAATTTTATTCAAATTTAAATACTGAAACCTCTGGTGAGGCATCTAATTCCTGATTTTCAGAAAAGGAAGTGGTGAAAAGTCTCAGTGGCTTCCAGAAGGCTGCTTGGCTAGGCTTGCAATGAAAGATCCCCTCAGGCTGGCCAGGTCACCTGTCCTTCTGTATGTATGTGACCCTCTTTCCCTGCCACATGCCTGGACCTCCCTTGCACAACCACTATCCTCAAACTGCATTTCTCCAAAGTGGTGGGTTTATTGCACGTGTGTGTCAGATCTCGCCCTTCCTGCAAACAACAGAAATGAAACTTTATGAATGGAAGTGCAGAAGGTCACTTTTCAGGTAAGTGAAGCATTTAAAAGATACCTGGTAACTCAGAATCAGCTCAAAAGCTATTTTCTTAGGTATATCGTGGGCATGCTATCATCTAATCAGATGTGAGTTCATTCTGATGGCAGAAGGGCTTCTAAGAAAGCGTTTAAGAAAGATGGGAATGCATAGTAAACACCATCACAGCAACCTATCTGGACTGCAATTCATACTTAAGGGATCCTGTAAAAAAGGCTTAGTTGATCAAGGCAGTTGGCCAGAGGAATTACCCTCAGGAGTCAAATACAGCTTTGTAGCTCTCACTTAAACACTGTTTTGCTCCAAAATTGATGGATAATTGACCTCTTAGCCTTTTATTTTTTACACGTTACATGCATCCTTCTGTTCAGTCTGAAAAACTGTACAAGCTAAAAAGCAAACTTCTGAATATATCCATAATTGTTTTTCTTTTTGACATATCTTTGTAAAATAAATGCACATATACAAATGGAAAGCTGCAGAAAGCATCCAAACTAATTCAGTGAGGGAAATAAGACATGCCAGCTGCAGCATTAGAGAAGTATGTAAAGACTACAAGCAACTTTGCTTTGCTGTCTGCACAAACCTATAGCAGCAGTGACTTTAGCATAACTTTTAAAAGGCTTAATAACTCTTCTGAGTGAAAAAAAAAATTACTATGCTTTACATTGCTCTGGCACCATCCATCTTCTTAATGTGCTGATTTTACTAATTTCTCTAAGGATATTATATCATCATCAATACCTCCTTATTTCATTTAAAAGTTGTTCAGTATGTTACGCACTGGAAAATTTCAAAATATTTTTCTTAATATATATAAAATAAAACAAAGCTACATTAGCACGCCTATTTTTAATTATATTGCTAAGTCAAGCACATAATGCTATATACTGAATGGCAATACACAAATATCTGCAGATTTCTCTCATCTGAAGTTCTTAATACAAAGCATATAGTGTTATGGTCCACTATTTATAGTGGAGTCTATTTACTTATCTATGACACCATAGTCACATAAATCCTTTCCCTCAAAAAAGCTACGTACCTATTTAATACTTAACAGAGTGGGTAAGGTTGAAGGGATGTCTTGAGAACAGCTAGCCCAACCTGCTCAAGCAGGGTAAGCTGCACTGGTGCCCAGAACCATGTCTGGCTGGGTTTTGATGGGTATTCCACAGCATCTCTGACCAGCCAGTTTGACACCCTCACATGAAAAACATGTGTTCAGACTGGATCTCATGCATTTCAATTTGTGCCAAATGCCTCTTGTGCTCACTGCACATCTGGCTCCTTCTTCTTCATTCTCTCCCACCAGGCATTTTTACACATTGTTTGTTAAGTACTTAAGAGCTACAAATAATCCTAGTAATATTTCACTTAGATGACTGTAACATGTTGAAAAGTTTTGCAAATACATTTTAGGAAGCATCTTTATTCTTCTTTTGTGCTCTCCCAGTAGTAATTTTCTGCAGCAAAACTGCTAAATTGCTTTTTTAAAATTTAAATAGCCCTAGAAAAACCCAACTCTCTATCAGTGAAACACACTTCATCTGTACATCAAATTGAAGGGAACATCAAACATTAGGGAAATGAAATGAAAACAGCTTGAAATCTCTATACACCAGACAGGCAGGGGGTTGAGAGTGCTCGGGCTGCAGCTTTCCATCCATTTTCTCTGCTGCAGTGCAGTCAATGCAGGGATAGCCAGTCTCTATCCCTGGTCACCAGCAGCTGCTCAGTGAATCATCTTGGGGCAATAGGTTCATCTGAAAAATGCCTCCTTCCCACACAAATGAGTTCTTATTTATCTCAGTCAGTTCCTCAAACTGACCTGCCATCAAATCATATAAAGTTATGCCTGTACAGAGACAGAGTCTGTGCACAACCAGAAACAGAAGGTGGGAAGCTCTGCTGATCAATGTGAAATCATACTTCAGTCTGCATGCCTAACCTGTCATCATCACAGCACTCACAACAGCTTAAGAGGATCTCTGCAAGATCTCTGTAGCATCTAAAATGAAACAAACACTCCTGCATGGCTGAGTCATTTCCATTACTTTGTGATCTGTCTGTGCACAGTTTTAAGTGCTGTAAATGACCTAACTCAAGATATCATAGTGCAATTTTATCAATGGTACTTGAATCTACCATATAAGCTTTGGGCATAAAAGACTGACTCACGCTGTTCCAGATATTCTATCTGCAGGACTACTTACCCTCTCCTATTTCTATACCCAATCTGACACCAAACAACCCCTACCCACCATATTTGCCCTACTGTTAGGAGTAAGGAACACTAGAGATGAGGGTATAAGAGGCCAGGATGTGAGAATGTAAGAAAATTATCAAGGGCTCTGCCAGCCTTTATTTTCACTTGTGTCCAAATTTAATGTCATAAATGAAAAGAGCTTTTTTGTGTGTGTCATTAAGTGAGCAATTAAAAAAATATTTTTCTAATAGGATAATTTGAAAAAAGTTTATTATGCTTGGAGCTTGTTATTATTCAGGAAGAAGAACAAAAGAAATCTACCAGAATTCTACCAGAAAAGAAAACTATCAGAATCTCACTTTTAAAATAAAAAGTTTGTAAAAACATGTCTCAAATAGCTTCTTGACATTGAAGAGAACCTGGATGGAATGTTCTTAGAAGCAGTTAAATTGAAAGAAAATCTCACAGTGGATTAACATTACCAAAATTTGCTCTGAATGCATACAGGAAGGAAAAGTACAAATATTTTTCTATGTGTAAAAACTTTCATTTTTATACCTGTTTGGAAAAAGACTCTGGCAATTGTAGTGCGACACAGTGGACATGGCGTGCTGGTTGGGTTGTCTTTGGCAAGCATCCTTAAGCAAGGCTCACAAAAGATATGGTGGCATGGATAGCACATGTAAGGATTGAAATAAACATCCAGACACACAGCACAGAGATAGCTTTCTTTATCTTCTCTGAGTTCATGCTCATCATCTGTATGCAGGTTATCATTTGCAGGCTGCAAGAAGAAAAAGAGAACATATTTTCACATTTAGCTCATAAGTCTTTTTGATAAACCAATTGTCGGGAAGGTCATTTTCAGTAATGCTTGAGAAGATAGTACACACAAGTGATATTCTTAAATTTAATGCAGGTTACTTTTAACAAGATGATGAAACATAAAACAGGAATGTCAGAAAAAATCCTCTGTGGGAAAGACGAAAAATCACAAGACAATAAAAGAAGGAAGTAACAAAACCAAAAAGGCTGAGTAAAACTGTGTTATGATCAGATTTCTTCTTTTAAAATGAATTTTAGCAATTTATATGTTTTTGCATTACAAAACTCATAGAAACATAGAATGGTGTGGCTTGAACAGCACCTTAAAGATCATCTCGTTCCTACCCTCCTGCCATGTGCCTTTCGCTGGACCAGGCTGATCAGAGCTCCATCGAAGCCGGCCTTGAACATTTCCAGTAATGGCACATCCACAACTTCTCTGGGCAACCTGCTCCATTGCCTCACCACCCTCACAGTAAAGAGTTTTTACCTAATATAAAATCTAAACTTACCCTATTGCAGTCTGAAGTCATCCTCCCTTGTTCTATCACTACATGCCCTTGTAAATAATCTGTCTCCATCTTTCTTGTAGGCTACCTTCAGGTACTGAAAGGCCAAAATTATGCCACCCTTAAGCCTTCTCTATTCAAACCAAATACCCAATGAACCACAACAAACTTTGAACCAAATATGCAGTCTTTCCTCATAAGAGAGGTGCTCTATCCCTCTGATCATTTTTCTGGCCCTTGTCTGAACCTGCTTCAACAGATTCATGTCCTTCCTGTGCTGTGACCCCAGAGCTGGATGCAGCACTGCAGGTGGGGTCTCAGCAGAGCAGAGCAGAGGGGCAGAATCCCCTCCCTGCCCTGCTGCCCACACTGCTCTGGATGCAGCCCAGCACACGTTTGGCTCTCTGGGCTGGGAGTGCCCATGGCTGGGTCACGTCCAGCCTCTCAGCCACAGCACCCCCAAGTCCTTCTGGGCAGGGCTGCTCTTGATCCCTTCACGCCTCAGCCTGTAATGATACCAGGGCTTCCTCCAACCAGATATTGCACAATTTGCTTGGTCTTATTAAACCCTCATGAGATTCCTATACAACCACTTTTTGAGCTTGTCCATGCTCCTCTGGGTGGCATCCCATCCTTCAGGTGTGAAAATACCTTTACTTTGCCAAGAAAGGCAAAACAAAACAAATATCTCTAAAAATAAACTGCAGAATGTTCTGCCTTTGAAAAGTAATTTGTGAAGGGCATGTTCCAACAAGAATGAATTCAAAACAAGCCACAACTTTATTACTACAAAGCATAATATAAACCTAGGAGTAGAATGTCTAGGAACTCCTATCATCTTTGGTAACTGCTTGCTTTTGTCAGCACATGTGCTTCAAATTTCCTTGCACTGCTACATTTACAGGAAGATATAGCTGGACTTCCAAAATGGTGTTCATCCCATATGAATATAACAACTTGTGTGCATTACCATGTTCCTGCTTTGCTCCTGTAAGATGACTAAAATCTTTTCAAGTAATCTGGAGATCTGGTATTAATGGCATCCCAGGTTTTTGGTTGTTGTGATTTAGGAATGGTACTCCTCGGTTTAGTGATCCCACTGAGATTCTCCAAACCATGTGCCACTCACTCGCTCCCCTTCCCCTCTGTGAAGGGCTGGAGAGGAGAATTGGAGGCACAAAAGGTAAAGATCACAGGTTGAGACAAGAACAATTTACTGGGAATGGCAATGAAATAAGAAAACGAACAGTAACAGCAACAATACTAAAGGCAGATAGTATAAGAAAAAACCCCGTTATTATTCACTGTGGAAACCCCTGACAACAGATAAATACCCCACTGCTCCCTTTGGCTCTGAACCAGTGCTACCTGACTGGCCCCTCCAGCTTGGAACTGAAGTTATCCAGCTGCTCCCTCCAGCTCAGAACCGCACCATGCTTACTCAATAGGAAGGAAACCCTTCTCTTTGGGAGAGACTCCCTTCCCCTGATGCCAGCAATGACATGAGGTATAATAGAACAATCCTCCTAGGTCTCAGCCATGCCTCCTCCTGGCTACTGCAAAGTTAACCCTATCCTGACTGGAATGAGGATATTGGCTTAAAGGAGCAACCAATTTTTTCCTCTTTATGGGAGACACTCAGGAGAAATTTACTATGCTCTACCTCTTCTATCCATCTCCTTTGTTTCTATTTCTGGTTTTCTCTTTCACAGCTCACAGAACCCAATATAGTCCAATAACCAAGAGATCCACCAGGAAAAAACAAGCCAGGATCATATCAAGACAGTGCTGAGTGTCAAAACCCTTCTCTCATGTCCCTTACTCTAACACCCAATTCTTGTCTCCCTTGTGCAGCTGCAGTGGGAAGTGATAGAGAAGCTTTGGTGGGTGCCTGGAATCTAGCGAGGGTCAATCCACCACACTATGTATTACAGAGACCACATTTGATGCTCATAGTCTATGACAGACCACTACTGCCTGACACTGGTACCAAAAGTTCACGACAATTGTTAATATTGTGGTTACTGTAGACATGGGAATCACTGCATGTTTCAGAGAGGATTACATTTATGGCTTATACTGGTTTGGATTTAGGTGTCTCTCATTACTCCCAAAGAGTATCTTTCTATATGGGAGATACTGAACTCTGCAAATAGTGATTAAGTCCTTTACAATGGATACTGTGGATTGCATTAAAAATACAGAAAATAAGTATTTAGCCAGGATTTATCGGTTCTGGACAAACACTTGTCCTGTCATTCTACCTCAGTTTTTGCATTTGCACTTTCCAGGATATTATGTGGCAAGAGGGCTTGTAAATTCTGAGCTGCTGCACCAAAAATGCATGGAGATAGTTTCAGTTTACCACTGTGCCCAAATGCACGCTCTTGTACAACCATGAATGTCAGTAAATGTATGCCTCTTACCTTAGAACTTAATACTCCAGTTTGATTTTCTCCACTTGACAGGGCTGCAGAAAACTTTGGTGTTTTACTACAGAGGCATTTAGGCTGTACTGATAAGCAGGAAGCATACATCTGGCTGGACTGACATCCACAGAAGCTAGTTACAGACAGGAACACTAGGAACCATTACTTCCATGCTATAGGAAAGGCTCTTAAGGCAACATGAAATACTAGAGTATTACAACTATCAGTAAAACTGTTTAACCCAGACTGTTTCTACACTTACTGCACAGAGAATGCACATCAGAAGAGAATGGCAAAGGGCAACAGAATTGATTACAGCTAAGTAATTTTAGAATGGAGGAAGCTCCATAATACCATGTCTTTAGAAAAAAGTTATTTAAAAGTTATTATAAAAAATAATTTGGAAAGTAATCTCAGGTAATTACATGACCTATAACTTCAGCAGAATCAGGAAACATTATTCCATTGTGAAAGTAACAGTCCCCTCTGACCCTGCCACGTGGGCTTGGCAGTGCTGGGTTAGTGTTTGCACTTGAAGATCTTAAAAGTCTTTTCCAACCTAAATGACTCTATGATCCTATGTAATGTCAAAATCATAACTAAAATCTGGCGCAAAAACAAAATACAGGGAACAGAAAGCTTTTGCTAACTGGTTTTGATGAGCACTGTTTGGAAAGAAAATATACCATGAGTCCCAGAGGAGATGACTGCAAGATAAATGTCTTTCATATGGCAATTAAGTTAACTAAGAGAGCTAGAGGCAAAACTGCTGAGGACTCACAGGCAATGGTTGGTTCTGAGAAAGGTTTGTAACCATAGTAAGATGCATGGACAGAGGTATCTCAGAACCAGTCGCAATTAGAAAGATGAAAATTATTCTAATGTGCAAACAAGATTTAGTTAGGAGTAATTTTCTTAGTGGAAGAGATGTCTTTTCTACAGCTTTGTTCTCCTTATCAGAAGACCTGTGTAGGCACATGGCATCATTCAGTACTGCAAAGCTAAAACCAGAGCAACTTCCTTATGCAAGAAGCTAATGCATAATAATTTAAATAGGCATTATTTTTTTGGTTTCCAATTAAGTGGTGCTTATATATATATTACTAGAGCCATGCCTTTCATGTATGAAAACTTTACAAACAGAATGGTTTTCTTGCAGGATTAAATTATGAACAAAGTACCACATTATGAAGAAAAAACAAGTTGCAAAATCCTTCATTTTAAACTGACCTATTGAGAATGCTTTATAAGCTCAAAAATGTCCACAGTTGCAAGGAATGATGAGGAAAAATCAGTTCTAATACATTATTATTTTGCAAAGAAAACTGCCTCTAGAATGATTTGCAGCTCTAAACCAGACTTTAAATCTTCAATTATAATGCAGAATTGGAATCGTACACCTCAGGTCTGAAAAAGTGAGAAAGAATGAATATTGATATTGTTTTATACAAAAAGAGAACAAAAAGAAATAAATGTTTCTTGGTTGCTGCTGGACAAAAGTATCAATAGATTTACATTGTCCCACAACAGCTTTTGAACCCCTTAGTCAATTGCAAGCAAATCTGCACAAGGGTTATTACATCAGGTACATTGCTTCCTGAAAATTTCTTAAAATTGACAGATAGATTGGGTACAGGGACTGCAATGACTGTCATTGTTATGGGAAAACCTTTAAGTGTTCTGTTGCTTCAAACAGAATTTATCTAGCCTTATTTCTGTAGAATAAATTAGTGACTCTTAATGGTATTTCAAAAGTAAACTCAGAAAAAAAATGAATCCGATATTAAAATGCAGAAAAACCTTACCAAAAAATATTGCTAGCAATACTAGCAGAAGTTCTTCCAGGGTTCATATGCCTTTGAACGGTCTGTTTCAGTTGACTGGTATAATGAATACAAAAGGACATATTTTCAGGTGCTAGGCAAAACTAAGCTTGAAACATAAAAATCATAATAGGGTAGAGAGATCAATGCCTAGGGCTTAAACATCTTTAGAAATCAATAACTGAGTCTAAATTCCCTGCACTCTAAACTTCTACCCATACAACATTTCAGAAAAACTCAAAGGCAAGCTAAGAAACTTCAAAGCAGAGCCAAGTCGCCTAAGCAGCTCTGTGGAGCTATCTATTGCCATGTCCTCTATTCAGAATCACAGAACCACAGGATGAGTCAGGTTGGGAGGCACCACAGTGGTTCACTTCAATCAACCTCCCCATTCCAGCAGGGTCATCCCAGAGCACATGGTGCAGAATTGTGACCAGACAGTTCTTGAGTATCTCCAGTGAGGGAGACTCACAACCTCTCCAGACAACCTGGTCCAAAGGCTGCTCCCCTGCACAGTGAAGAAATTCTTCCTCATATTCAGGTGGAACTTGATATGAATCCTCAATGATAGATAAAAGGATCTGTTGGCCCTTATGGTGTGAATTCCATGCAGAGAAAACTTTTTTTTTAACAACTTCTTTTCTTTTTTTACAGAAGCTGTAGGGAAGAAAATGAGATTATTCTTCCTCCTTTTGGTATTACATATCTCCTTTGCATTTTGGAAACTGAAACGATACAGAATTGGCATTATCACAAGTGCTTAACGTTCTGCTCAGTTTTACAAACATATTGTAACTGGAATGTCAAATTAGAGTCCTAAAGAAGTAAATCAATTAATAAATTTTTTTTATTAGTTAGAGCAAAACAGTTGTTATCTACACTTGAAGTCCCCTCTCACCTGGCCTACTCGAACTGGATGGACTCCATCCAGTTAAGGGCAGAAGGATTTTAGTTCATGAACAGGCAGAACTCGTTGAGAGGCTTTAAACTAGGTTT
>VWZS01007662.1:546524-765985 GCA_013397075.1 Rhabdornis inornatus | reverse complement strand
CCCATCCCATCCCCACTCCTGCCTTTGCTGCAGCCGCTGCCTTATAAAATTCACACTCCAGTGCGCCGCACTCTGCACCTTTAAAAACCATAAAAGTCATCAGTGCTGCTATAAAGTAGCAACTGGGCTATAAACTATCCCGTTACGTAAAATGTTTAATTAGAAACTTAATGGCGAACATAGTGGTAGCCTTTAAAAGGTAATTGTGTTGGAGAGTTTAAATAATTCGGATAGCCTAATTGCCAAATTGTTGATAATGCAAGCTGCCACCGATCTGACTGTAAAATGCCTCGGGACACTTGTTTGCATATAAAAGAGCTAAGTGAAGTCAGTTAAGGCTGTGGATTAAATTATGAATCAAAGGGCTGGGTTTTTTGGTTAAAAACAGTACAAGGGTGATTTGGCCACACGAAAGCAGAAGGGAATATATTAACCTATCTGCATATGGAAATACAAAATTTTTATTTTTTTAAATCAGGACCTGCACAGCCTTTTCAAAGGACCAAATCATTTTATGGAAAGTTGGTAAAGCAACTAAAAATCAAACTATTGCAGTAGTTCATTACAAATTCTGTAGTCCCAAATTTTAGCATGGCAGACAACAGAGTACAGGGGTTGCTGTGATAGCAAAGCTGCAGCTATTTCTGCTGTCTCAGAAATTCAATTTCTCTCCCTCAAACAACATGCTTCCAGAGATGCCATGTGAATGTTGGTGTTGCTGGATGCTTTAAGAAAGACACGTAAGTCTGAAAAGATGCAACTCTTCCTCACTTGGTATATTACATCCTCTGGGCACTAATCAGCAATTTGGTTCCCATTGTTTTGCTTTTGTTCCTCAAATATTCTGCACCATGGAGCTAATGCTGAAGTTGTGGGAGTCCAGGGGCTCTGAAAATGATGAGGGTGGGCAGAGGCTGTGCAGGTCCTCCTTCCACATCCCCACAGCAAGGGCCTGTCTGGCCATCAGGGTGGTCTTCCATTACATAACTTTGCTGGGTGGTCTTCCATTCAGTACAAAACTTTGTTCATTTCTAGGGAATTTCATAACATGGAGTTTTGTGCAAGCACAAGTAAATCTTCCAGGGCAAAGCTCAATATTTGCTGGTAACATGACCCCTGGATCTATTATTCACCGTAGTAACCCTCTGTTACCTTAATTTATTCTGCTATTATTTTTTCCACCTAAAATTTATCCAAGCACAATAAGCAGGGATTGGAGGAAGTTGAGCAAGCCAGCAGGATATTGCCCCTGGACCCATGCCTCAGTCAGAAATATCATCCCCCTGAGTTTCCTACATTGCAGATGGGGTGAGATGGCTGAGAATGATGGAGCTATTTTTAAATTTTGAAATCTTGGATCTACCAGTACACCCATCAATAAAATAATTACAGCTGGCCGGAGCAGTGTTTGGAGATAACTCTTCCTCAACAAAAACATGAAATGCAGTCATCTCTAGGGTATTCTATAAACAGAGGTTAGCTAAACACCAGTGGTATGTGCTCTATTCATCATTCTTTTGGCAAAAGTCACAGGATACTAAAGACAAACAGATACAAATATTGTCTCTGATTCCAGTGTAAACACATATTCCCTTTCCCTCCCCCACATGACCTTGTAACCAGTGAGGTGCCTGGCTAAAAATGCTCCTATTGATTCCTAAGAAATCCTGCCAAGTTTACTGGTGACTTGGAACCATCAGAACTGGCACCATGAGAGTTGTGTAGGATATCCCTTATGAGGTTAGACCATGTCCAGAAAAAAAGAGGTCAAGCATGACTGTGCCTGGTTTCCCCTTGGTCCTGGTGGTGCCAAAGAGAGTTGGGACTGATATTTACATTTTTCTCAAATCCTGGAGCTCAATCTTCAGTTACAACCTGCTGAGAATACAATGCAGCTGCTTGGACCTGTGTGGTGCATCTGTACATAAATGGCAGAAATCAATCTGCCAGGCTGGGGATGTCATGGTGGGAGAGATTTCCTTTTCCTGAGTTTTGTTTTCATTCTCTGTTTTGTGTCTCCTGCTTCTTTAGGTGAGATGGAATTGCAGCTACTCTCAAAAATACGAGCCAGATATCGCAGGGTCACCATCAACAATGATGTGATGGAGCCAAGTGCTAGCCAAATCTCCAAGTACAAAGGTGTTTTTACATGAAATAAATTAAATTTACATTAATTTACATGCATTAAAAAGTGTTGAAAGGTGGATGACCCTATGTTCAAATGTCTTCTTGTCGGAACTGTCTCTTAAAAGTTAAAAAATTCAAATTTTCATGCTTTTTTGCCATCTTTGCTTTTCAACAATGTTCACTCTCATTAAAATCTTAGTCTCTCACACTGCGAAGAAACTCTGCATGGCAAATGCTTGGCTAGACAGACTTTAAAAGCGAAACAAGGTGGGAAGTGATGGGTGATTGTATGGGAATGGAGTGAAATCCCTGCATTTCAGAAAGTTTTTCTACTTCAACTTGTATTGAATCAGGATCCTTCCTCAGCATCAAAGGGAAAATTTTAGTGTCTCATGGTAATTCTCTCACATCTTAAAAATAGTTTCCAACAAATAACTAAACCTCACAGTGGGGCATTAAATTAGTTACCAGGCTTTGAATTAGAAAACATGGAAAGGAAAGCAGGAGTGATAGGAAAGATTTTCCATGAGCTTTGGGGTTCAGAGCTTCTTTCCTTCCCCCAGCCCAAAGGTCCAAGCAGCATTCATGAAGGAAAAGGAAACATCTTCTGAGGAGGATTGAGTGTTCACGAGGGTACTTTGATCAAATTGCCCTACAAGGTAAGCATTAAATTACAACCACAGTTTGATTATCACTGGCTTAGCCAGGATTCACCTGGCAGGTGATGGAGGTGTTGAGGGAGGTGACACCAGCCCTGAGCAGAGCACACCTGGCCCCAGAACTGCTGTGAATGGATGTGGCAGCAATGAATGAAACTCATCCAGCTCTTGCTGGAAATGCTCCAAACCATAGTAAACACCAGGCTGTAAAACCACACTGCAAATCTCCAGTCTTGCTCTTCCTTAAGTCCTTAAAAATGAAGCATTCCCAGTGTGAATCAGCTTGTGCAAGTCAAAGGAAAAAAAAGCAACAATCCCCTTCTCTCTGCAGTGAGGTAGCTCAGAATCACTGGAAGCACCAAAGGCTCCCAGGAAAAACCTAATTTTTTATATCTTTCTCAATTTAACACAGACCTGATCTTTTAAAGGATGCCTTGTGCAAAATCCCTGGAGCTTTTACGTTGCTGCAGGCTGAAGTGGTGATGGGTGGGCAACACAGCATCTTCTCTAAGACAGTTTGTGCACTTAAACAGAGAATTTCTGTCCTGTCTGAGCTACACTGGACTGGATTTGCTCTGAATCTTCCCAGTGGTCCCACCATCTACCACCAATTAGCTGGCAGTCTATTCTACTGCCGTGAGATTCTTTCCAGAAGAAAGTTAAAGAAAATATAAAATGTTGTCCTTATTTTAAGTTTTATGCTAAACTAGAAATGAAATATTCATCTGAATTTCTTTCTTTAAACTCTCTTATTTGGTAATTAATCATGTCCCCAGTAGCTACCATTAATTAGGTTTCTGAGGCCTAAGATTTTCTGTAGAGAATTAGAAACATTATCCTCACCTCTGAGGATTCAGTAGTTATGTTTTCTGCCTCACCAAATGCTTTCTCTGTGGGAAGGGGAAGCCAAGCTCACGAGAGAAACTCCCTGCTGGGATGTGCAGTGATGACAAACTCAGGTTTCTCTTAGGATGTGGCATGTGATGGAGGCTTTCCTCAAAGCCTCATGGACAGGCTGTCCTTCCTTCGTTCCTTCCTGGTAGAATCCCTTGGTGGCCATGGCTGGAGTGTTGGTGGCCACACAGCTGAGCTGCATCACCAGTGCACAGCTGCAGGCAGCCCAGTTTGATGGCACCCATCAGGTACACAACCAGCTTCTGAGTGGGAAAAGAATCTGGGCTGAACCCAGGGGAAAAGGTAGGAAAACTTTTCATAATGGCTTCAGATGAATATTTAGGCAGAAATTTACCATAATCCCATAACGAATTTGCACTTCCTAGAATTTAGACTTCAAAGGCCCAGCCTGGAAAGCAATTCAATTTTCTTCCCAGCTCCTCCTTGCAGACAGACCAACTATTAAACTGAACCAGATTGCCCCAGATTATTGGTGAGGGGATAGGAGCTGCTTCTGAGTTTAGAACAGCAAATTAAATCTGAACCGCCAGCTCTGGGGCCACTGACTGATAAATGGAAGCTAACAGAGTAACAGTGGCAGCATCTGAAAGGGGTGGCCCATTTCCAGCCACAGAAGAGAGGAGATAAGCACTGATGGAGCATTTCTCATCTGCCTGGTGGAGATGTGTCCAAATCAGAGCCCAGAAGGAGAAGTGTTGTCGTTAATAGTATAAAGGCACTGGTCTTAGCAAACTGTGTTGTTCTGAACATGTGTTCTGTAGCTAAGGCTCAGCCTGCCTTTGGGCCATGTAAGTTTTAAATTGATGCTAACTCCAGTGAAGCACAGGAACTGAATCAGGGCCTGCTTTGTCCTGGGGCAATCCCGAGCACAGACAGTGAGATGAGCTCCATATGCCAGCAGATGGACATTAGTATTCCAGCATCCCCTACATTATGAAATTATCTCTCAGTTTTGCTCCCATAAAAACAAAGGAAATGCAGCAATGAGCCAGGTCCTCAGTGTAACTTATTCTTTGAATCCACTTCTCCAAATTTCTGTTTTCCTCAGTTGCTATAAGCATTGTATTGAGATCTGAGATACGCCATGTGTCACTCCTTAAAGCTCTTTGCTTTAAAACAGTCATCCCTTTTGGTCAGAACTGTGGGCTTCTGAAAAATTGTTTCAACACAGAAGCAGCTGAATGTCAAGAGATGGGTCCTTGCTTTTGGAACAAAGCTCTTTCTCTCTCCTACCATCCCAGTTACACACATTTAGAAGAAGATATTCACTTTATCTGCCCTTCTCAACCTTTTAATTGTGCTTCTCTTTTCAAGAACCCCCTGCTTTTATCCATCCTTGAGCACCTGTTTTTATATGGGGAAAATCCTCCACCATGGCCTGACTCCTGCTCAGCCGTGTGGGTTTTGTGTGGCACATAGGTGCTGGGGCCATCAGTCCTTCTACTCACCAAGAAATGTGCTGCTTGTGGTCTCATAACAATTCATCCCAGTCAACATCTTTTAATTCAGCTTGAGCCAGTCATGGGGAAGAAATTACTTTTTATTTTTAGCTCAGGTAACCACCAGAGGAGCCCAAATGAGGGAGCAAAGGGAAAAGCATCAGGCTCTCTTAAGATTTTGTCATATAAAGCCCTCTACAGCCTTCTCCTCACATATAGGCTCAAGGTTTTAGATATTCCACTGTTGTGTTGAACTGGTACCAAAACTCTCTACCTAAATATGGCTTTTGGATGTATTAAAGCTCTAAGCAGAAATCAGCCACATATTTGCAATTGAGATAACTCTGTCCTGCCTTCTCCTCTATTTTAGAGTATGTGGCTCAGGCATCAAACCTAGAGAACATAAAGTTTACCTGGCACAAGGAGACAGCTAATGAATATGAAAGTCAAATGAATGCAGAAAAGAAGACTAAAAAATGGGACTTCATTCACATGATCCAGGTAAGAGTTTCTGCAAAGTAAATGTTGTCAGACTCAGCTGTTAAAAGTATGCATGAAGTATGTGACCTCATTATCCACTCATGGGGAAGAAAGGTGAGTTTACTTCCCAGTAATTTGAAGTGCTTTAGCATAAATGAACTACAAAAATGAAAAGCAGCTTAGAGCACAGTAGTCCTATTAACCAGGCTGTGGGTGGCAGTCAACTAAGAATACATTTTAGCTAGTGTCTTCAAAAGCTCATTGTCCTCTCCATGAAATTGCCTTTGTATTTCCAAGTTCACTGAAGCCTTCACTGAAGAAAGGCAAACCTCTTTATCTCAGGTTGATGAATGAACATGAGCTCAGTCCTGGCAGTGCCAGAGAGCAGGCAGGGCACGACAGCCCCAAGCCTGCAGTGTGAGCCCACTGCCCACACCTTCCTAAGGTGCCTCAGTGTCTCTGCTTTTCAGTCAGGATTGTCCCCTTTGGTTCCTGTTAACAGTGGTAGCAGTTATAATAGTCACCAGGATGCCACTGCATGTCTCTAAGCATCTCTCTGCTTTTTCCAGATGCTCTATTGTGTGAAAAATATCCCAGCAAGTCTCCGGCATTTCTGCAGCCTCCTGGAATCACAGGCGAAGCTCCTCATTATCCTGGTGTCAGGTGAGAGGTGCTCCATCAGCACTGCTCAGTCAGGAAAGGGCTGTGAGGACCTTTGGGGTTCCTGTGTGTAGCCCAGACCATCCACTGAAACCTGCACACTGTGTCTGCGTGGGTTGTAAGACCAAGGATTTATGAGCCAAAACCCCCCAGTATCATGGGCACAAAACACCTTTCTCTGCCCTTCCCTGTCCTACAGCCTGTGCAGTGATGGATGGCAGCAGGGGCCCCGCAGCAGGAGAGGCTCCATCCTGCAGCTCTCACTCACAGGAGCCCCTGCAGCCTCTGCTGTTTGCTGGAAAAGGCTCTCCAGGCTGGGCACTGCATTTCTCTCTCCCAGAGACTTGTGGCATTAAGCAAACTGCTACAGCAGGGCTCGGGAGTGCCATACAGCAGGTGTTGGAGCACATATGGTTCATTTTCTTTTCCAACTGCCCATTTCCTTAATATCATCATTTTGGGGACAAAACAGCGTTCTCAGGCTGTTTCAGATCTCAGAGATACTCTGTGGTCAATCCAGCAGGAAAATGTTGGAGCAGAGTAAACAACAACCTTTTAATACTGTGGGCAAGGTATGCCAGAGACAGTGTGATGGCGGAGTATAATTTGACTCTAGAAAGCCTTTAATTTCCCTCAAAAGCTATGGAAATTTCAGCTGTGTAAACAGTCACATCTAACAACTCTGAAAGGTATGTTAAGCATTATTTGTTCAGAGGTTTAAGCTTAATTTCTCACTGTCTGCAAACGTGATGAAGTGCCTTTTTATTTTGTTTATGAAGGATCCTCTATGAAGTGACACTTCCGACCTGAATTTATTCAACTACTTTTTTCCCCCAAATGTTTTTTGTCTGAAGTGCTTTCAAAGAGTTTACAACAAGAAATCTGTATTTAAAATTATTTTTAAAAACCTGTTCATATTCTTTGGCTGAACAAGAATAGATCGTAATATCAGACTATTGCTGATTGCCTGCATATAGTTAATGAAAACTCTTTTCCAGTTGCTTAACTTGTCCCTTTGGATATTCATAAAATGTGAATACAGGAAATAATGTGTGCCTATTCAAAATTAAAATGATTAAAGTTCTGAGTTCATGAAAAGTGTTTGAAGTCCTCTCTGGGCCAGATGACTCTGTGTTTTCTGATGGAGCAGAAATTGCTGGGGGCAACAAAAAAGTGGGAGAGAGGAGCAGGACTCAGAATAGCAGAGAGGAAAGGAAGGGAAAAACCTTAAGGAAAACAAGCGAATAGAGAGGGGAAGGAAGAAGTGCCATGAAAATGAGCACTGAAGCAAAAGGAATTACTGAAAGACCATCAGAACAAAGCTCATTTCACAAAAGGTAATGTCATCTCCAACGCAAACACATGGGGGTGTGTTAATGTTAATTAAAGGCCAGCCTGGGAGCAGCGCTGGTGGGGAGGGCTGGGGTCACTCGGTGGAGGCTGCAATTCCCCCTGCTCCAGGAGAGCAGGATGTGCAGGGGCTGTGGATGTGCTGCCACCTCCTCGCAAACAAAAGCAGTGCCATATGCTGAGCCTTCCCAGAGCCATTAGAATAATGCTGCGTTCAGGTAGGGGATAATTGCTCGGCTCAGAGATGGCTCTGAGTCACACAACACTGACACCAGCACATTTCCTGCAATTAGTGCTCTGCGTTCAATTTCCACCAGGTGAAGGAAAATATTGTAGCCTCTCTTCTAAACACCAAACTGTTTATTTGACTATAAGTAACTGTTTGCAGATAAAGCAACTGCAAAACCACGAGGAACTGGTTTTAGTACCTAGGGAGAATTATTGTTGGAACTTTCAAGAGCTGCTCATTAGGCTCAAAGTTATTTTTGTCCTGTCCAGTCCGAATAATCCTCCTAAAAATGATTTACAGTAGAAATACCGAATCAGAGATCAAGGCTGGGAGAAAATAAAGATGTAAAGATGTATGTGGAGACTTTCGAACTCACCCAGCTGTTTTGCTTTATAAAATGTCTCTTGAGAAGAGGTACACGAATGTGAACTGCTCTGGCCTCAGCTGGAGGCTCAAGGAGGGGTGCTGGAGCTCCAGGTGCCCACTCACTCCTGCAGCCCCCAAACCTGAGGAACAGGAGCAGGGAGGCAACTGCACCGTGGCCCAGGACAGCTCTGGAAAGATCCCACTTGCAATGATGCCAACTGCTAAAAACCCCAGACAATCAAAACTGCTTTCAAATAGTGTTATTCCTGAACTCTGAGTGTTTATCTGGTGGTTTATCTCTTAGGAAAGAACAGCTGGGAAACGCTGTGGAGGCAGTATTAATCTTCCTTCCCCTTGGAAGGTTTTTGCTCTTTTATTTCCTCTGCTCTTTTGCCAAGGATGCTGGATTCAGCTGGGATGAAGTACCAGCTCTATGAGCTCCCATCCCACCTGGACATAACGAGCTGCTTTATTGAAGGGGACAAAGATGGGGAGCTCTTGCTGGATTTCCTGGCAGAAACAATTGACTTTACTAAAACTGCCCCTCCTGAACTAAAGTGTCAGGTAATGCAAGAGTTAAGAAAGCCTGCATGCAGTGAAATCAGAGATGGGAAGGTGTTTTTCAATAGCAGCCTGGGTGTAATAGTGATTGAGCCATGAGTTAACCTCTCCTTGATCCAAAGCAAAGAGATACAAAGTGTTAACAGCTGAAATGCATTTTTTCATCTTTTTAAAATGGCATAATTTACTTCAGCACTGATAATAATTTTTGGAGCTTGTTAAGAAATCAGTATTAACATCTGTTGTTTTAAGCAAGCTTTAATACTTGATTAATTCTACACTAATCTATGAATGTGCAACTCACTAGGCAGTAAGTTGTGCTTTATCATACAGATGTTGTGTAATCAGCTATAACTCAGACATCCACTCAGGCACTGCAGAAACCTAACCATTTCCTAAGGAATAATCCAGGACTACATGTGGTTCCACCATCTTCATTCAACAACTCTCTACAGCTCAAGCAAATTGCAATTTCTTGGTGCAGCTGGCAGGAGTACAGGCTCAGAATGAACAACCATTGGGGGATCTTTGATGGGGTTTCTTGAGCTTGTGACTTCAAGATCTCATACTTGCATCTACTGTGGAAGTGGCCTCACACCTGCATATTCAATGGTTGCCTGCTCCTGCCTCTCCAGGCATCTCCATTTAACGGCACTGCTTCCCTTTTCTGTATTTCTGCTTTAGGATCTGCAGAGCTGTTTGTGTGCCAGGTCCACAGTGGCACTAGAAGAGGGGAGCAAGGGAAGATGGTTGAGACACAGGTTTGGTAAGAACTGTGCTGGAGGGGTGGATTTCAGTGGTGAGCCCTGATGCAAAGTCTTTGTTAGGAATCAGCTTCTGCAGTCACACAGAGCTTTTTTTGAAATTTTTAATTAACCACACAATGTTTCTGGTCCCAGCTTTCCCCTGGCCTGGTAGCTTTGTAACAAGAAAAATGTAAAAATAAACTCTGATACCAAAATTACCCATTCCAGCAGCATGTTTTTTTCCATTTTCAAGGCATTGTGTCAGGTAAATCTGTTCACTATACAGGGTATTTAGCAAGAAGGGGTTTCACCTCCCCAGCCTCTTCTCCATGTGAGGCTGTTGTGGTTGATGCATTTGTTTTGCTAAATGATTTTGTAGTTTTCAGAACTGTTTTCTTTCTACAAGGCACAATACATACTGGGGTACAATAGAGTTGCTTGAATGGATTTAACAGCCTGAATACTCAATTTATCCCCTGAGACAGGTGTGATTTCTGCCATTGAAATAATTTGATTCGGTGTTGAAATGGTTTACTTTAGGTAATACTTTAGCTGCAAGGATTTGTTTTATTTTTGCACACACATTTCTGATACAACATAGATTATTAATGATTTGAAGTGATTTCAAGAGATCATATTGGGCATAATAGCTGTTCATAATTATTTTAGGGCAAGTAATTTGAAACACAAACTTCTCCTGGTGCTCAAATGTTAATTGTGGTGGATTTTAGAATGTTTCTATGATAAGCTTGTGCTGGACAGAACAAAATCTATTACCACTTCATCCAGTTTTGTGCACAGGCTCCTGCATTAGAAGACCTCAGTATATCTGTGAGCTGCTGTGGTCACACACCAGAGCAGGAAAGAAAGAAAATCTGTCATTAGGACAGATTGCTGCACAAATTTCTAATGGGAAACAAATTAAAGTTACATTTATTTTCGTGGCTCTTTTGGGTTGTCAGTGACCTTTTCTAAATGGTGCTTGCAAAGCAGGTGACTGCTGAATATTGCCACATCAACCCTGTCAGGGGTGAGGTATCTCAGGGAGCCACAGAAATGCCAGAACAAAACCAAAAACCCACTAATACAGCAACAAAACCCAGCAATAAGATGCTCTTGCAGATCCTGCTGTTTTATTGTCTATCAGACTTAAAAAGAAAAAAAAAAAGAAACAACAAAATGAGAAAAAGGGGTTTTAGAAGTTTTGGAAGAGGTTTGTTCTGAAAATGTGGGAGAGAGCTGGAAAGACGAGAAGCAGCAGAACTGATCTGGAGAGAGCAGAGGAGGATTTGACCCCCCCCCACACACAAATATTCAGTGTGAATGCATGGAGAGCTTCTTTCCCTGTTTTGCTTCTGAGGAGAATTTCATTAAAAACTGGGGGTGGGGGGGGAAATACAGTGAACTCCATTCTGTGTCTTGCACAGCTTGTGTTAAGGGGCTGGGAGAAAACTGAATCAGTAGAGCACCCTTAAGGGATGAATTAGTTTTAATTTTAAATTTGTAACACACTGAAACATTTTCAAGAAGGAAGTACATTAAGTATTATTTAGAAGGAAGTGAATGTGGGGAAGCACAATTTTATGCTCATTTTACCATAAAAACCAAAGGACATTTTGTAAATCTCTCAAACAACTTCCTAATAGAGTGGAGAACCACATTTTCATGTGAGAATCATCCTTAATTGTACAGTAAGACACTGCTGTTCCACGTCAGGGTTGGGAAGTACAGTTCGTCCATGGACTGGGATTTGCACAGCAGTCTGTGCCAGGACCTCATCATCCTCAGGAATTTCTTCTTAATCTCTAATCTAAACCTTCCCTCTGTCAGTCTGAAGCCGTTCCCTTTATGCTCTCACTAAAAACCTTGTAAAAAGGTCAAACTCCAATCCCATATTTTCCTGGCTTTCACCCTTAAAAATTAATTTGTAGGCTTTCCACAGAGGTTCATTGAAAGCAATGGTATTAAACCAGCACAATACTGATTGGATCAAGCTGGGCTTCAGGATACCTGTATTAAATATACCAGAAATGATCCTGAAAGCTCTTCATGCATGGGTACCCCTTTCTGGCTAAATACAGGTTTTAGATATGAAACGTGACCCTGGGTAAATGCAATCCTCAATATTGCATCTCTATGTTTTTCTCAGAGATGGCTCTGAGCAGTGTTTGTTTTTAAATTGGGAGACATTCCTTTTTCTTTTCATTTCATGGGCACATAAACCTGGAATATAGAGCTTCTAATGCAGGTACAGGAGAAAAAAGCTGGAAGGAGGGAAGTAGGGAGGAGGAGGAAGAGAGGGGAGTCTTTTGAAACAGCAGGCAAACACCTGGGCCTGTGTCCCTCTGATAAGTAAGCGTGAGCTTGTGGCTCTGATGCTGTGTCAGGTGATTATTTCCCAAAGGAATTCCCGAGGGAGGTTTGCTGTTCGGGAAGAGAATAACCTGATGTCCATGAGTGAGGCATGGCTTTGGAGCAATGCCTCAAAGGCTGGGGGGAACCACAATGCGGGAGGAAAAGGCTGACCCCCTCCAAAGAGCCCGGGCTTCCTGCACATATCCCTCCACATCAAACACATCTGCCCAAGCAGCTTCAGGAGTGTTGCTTTAAATCATACACAGAAAAATATTCTCACTGCTTCGTTAATTACTACAGCAAATTGAACAACTGCACTCACAGCTCGGCTGCTGTCACCATTCCTGCATTGGGGTAACTCATGCTTGCAGCCCATGATAGGATTTTTAATGTCATTACACAGTAGGGCAAAGTCTTCATTTTTAATAAAAATACAAATGCTAAAATGAAATGGATTAATATCTAATTTTACATCTTCATTTACATGATGTGCAAAATTATCTTAACTATTTGTTATGGATGGAGTGGCTTTCCACCAATTTAGGCTTTTTTTTTTTTTTGGAGAATGTTAACAGAAATTGTAGCATAAATCATTGCCTTGTAGAGTACCAGAAGGCGCATATAAAAACCCATATCTTTACTGCACATATTTCCCATTAACCATAATCTATTAGTAATTGAAGTTCATTACAAATTCTTGTAGACTTTATTGCTATCATGCTGCATGACATAGTGAACCTGGCTTGCATAACAAGAAGTCCTTGCTGGGAAATATCCTATTAACAATGACAGTGCATTTGTCATTGTGATAATAAATCCAAAGCTGCCTGTAGATTATAAATTATTGCAGCGCCATTTCCACTGTTGTAGTTTAAAAGTTTTGTCAGCACTTCCATTTTGCCCCTGCTTTACGGGCAGTTATAACTTGACCATAAAAATCTGCAGCGAGCTGAATCCCATCTTGCAAGGTCTCACTCTCAGAGAGTGTTTCTTTCCCCAGTGAGATTCATATTTCATCCATATGAAAACCTTTGAGCCAGAAGCTGTGTTTGTGACAGATTTTTAGGTTCTGCATTTGCACAGATTTTAATTGGAAAGCCTAGGCCATTTGACAAGTAATTTGTCCATGATATTTCTAAAGATTGTGGTAAAATTAAAAAATTCAGCAAGACAAAAAGACGGGAACTGAGCTGAGCTGAATGTTTGCTGGTTTAGCACCTGAAAGAGCTTCTGTCCTTATCTCCAGGTGCCAGAGACTTTGGGGAGCCATTGGGTAAACCCTGCTTCTCTTCAAAGGAGAAACTGGAGGGAAATTATTCTCCCCATAGGCCTCACAAAGGTGTTTTGAGGATTAATTACTAACGCAGAAATTCAGGCATGCACTCAAGTCATCCTTCATCATGTCTGCGTAATTCTTTCAGCTCTATATAGGTTTTAAGTGTTATTAAAAGAAAATTGCTATAGAGTTGAACTTTAAGTGTTAATTATGACTCGAGATATAAATGACATCAGGTCAAATCTTTCACAATTTAACTCCCTAATTGACTTCAGCTCTCTGCACCAAGGGGTATCTCTCTAGCTGAATGCATCTGTCTATCACATTTCTCAAGTGCCTATAGCAATGCATCCAATTAGCTGGACGTAGCCATTATGCCTCAACAGCTCCTAAATAGTGCAGGATGAAGCCTTCATCTCCCTGAAATAATCAAGAAAACTTTACCTCTTACCAGGCCAGGTTTTCACATCATCCTGCAACACACGCTCTGTTTTTAAGTACTGTTTCCACATGTGGATAACAGTTTCTGAAGTAAATATGATTATTTTCTTTTCACATCAATAATGTCCTTCATCTCACAATGCTCCAAATTTCTTTAAAATCTTGATATGCAAAATCACTTTGCTGCACCTCAGTGGTAAGTGGTCTCCTGGGTGAAATTCAGCAGCTGTTGGATCATCCATGGCACCGTTTCCCAGCAATTTATGACAGGGTGAGGAGGAGGAAGCTGACAGTCAAATCCTGAGGAGCAGAAAGCAATTTCCTGGGCTGGTACTGAGCAGGGGCACGGGCACTGACATGTCTCCAGCCAAAACTAATCAGCTTCCCCTTTTCCTTGGCAGGAGAGTGGTGGGACATTGGGCTGGCACATGGGGTTGGCTCAGGGTGGAGCCCTGGCACATCCAACAGCTGGTGGTGGCACCAAGGGTGTCTGCCATGGATGGGCTTGGCAGCCGCTTTGTGTAGCAGCGTCCTGGTGCTGCCCAGCAGAGTTCATGTGGAAGGCAGGGATGGATCTGATGGGTGTAAGGAAAAAGAAGATGTCTCCCCTTTTTGCTTTAATGGGAAGCAAATTGCTCTTTGAATTCGCAGATGGATGTGAATGGTACCCAACAGAGACGTGTGAGTGTGTAGTACTGGTATGAATCAAGGATGGTGCTTTGTTCAAGACCAGCTCTAAAAAAAGGACCAGAAAAAAATCGTTGCAATGTATTGCAGATTTCTTACCCAATGTTGTGTGTTTTGTTTGTATTTTCTGGGCAAACAACACCAAAACCAAGAGAAAACAGAATTAAACAAATTAAACGCTCTTTGAAATCCCTAAACCTAAACCATGTCATCCTCTCCCATTTTGAAATCCCTCAATCTAAAACATATCATAATTTTCCACTCAAACACAATAGAGGGACCTAATACCTTTGTCACTCCTAATACTATAAATACATTTTGATACTTTTATAAGCATGATTTTACAGAGGTCACAGTGAGGTATCATTTATTTTGGTGATGGTAAGTAGGCTATTTGCCAGCAGATAAAATCTCTTTGTTTTCTTAAAAGAGAATGAAATGACAGTATTTGGAGGCTATTTCAAGGATCCTGTGTGTTACAGTGGATCCTGGCGGAGATGAATTGGTGGCCAGTGTATAGGTGATCTTGCCAAAAATGAATAGCAATGTAATTTATCATACCCTTCTGTAATTTATCTCACAACCATGTATTAGATTAGATAAAGACAGAAAGACATGTGAATTGGATAGACTGGACTAATACTGAAAACTTACACCTGCTTTTATTGAGGCTGACAGGAAGATTTCTGTTGCCTGCATTGCAATCAGGATTTGGCTTCACATTTTTAATTTGCTTTGAAGTATGATCTTGTCCAGCAAGGAGAAAAAAGCTAACTCAACATTAAAGTTTGTTGATTGTGTCTGCTATTTCTTATTCAATACAAATTTGTTCCATCATACATTTCACATCCAATCAATTAAAAAGTGTAAATCTAAACAAAAATCCCCTCAACACTCAGAAGCTTACAAAGAAGAGCAATAACCAGCTGTGAAACTGCTGCAAACACTCATTACATGCTACACCGTTTTCAAGGTAACAAACCAATAGTATGTTTTGTCCCCTTCCAACAAAATCCATACTTCAAAATCCACTTTTCTTACCAAATCAGTCTGTCTGTAAGACAAACAGTGTGCAGCTGGGAGTGTTTACCTACACCAGCAGAAAGATGTGCTACACTGCCTTCACGTTCAGGAATATCACCAGCTACCTTCTTTAGGCTTGTTGCAAGCCAGTGATTGATATCTGTTCTTTTGCATTGCTTTCCTCTCATATCTCTTTGTCCCGCTGCTATAATCGATCACAGATTTTTCCATCAGGCTTCATGTCAGATTAGGATAGTGAACATGACTGGCTTAGAACAAACTGCTTCAAAGTGCACCGAGGCAAGCCTGGGACTTGAACTGCTCCAAAAGTGATTGTTTTGGGCATATCCATGAGGAGAGTGCAACAGCAGGCAGTCAGAAATATGCTTTTATGTCAGGGGTTTGGGATGGCTCCTCTCTGTGGAACCTGTTGTGGTCACATTTCCACTGTGGGGTGGGTGTTTTAAGTGAGTGGAAATGCCCAGCTCATCCTTTTCCTGATTCAGGTAGAAATTTCTGCTTAGGAGTCCATGGATGTAGCTGGCAGGACCTGCACACATTTTCTACCTGAGGCTGGAGTTGCAAAGTCACACGCAGCTTTTGTGTTTAGTGCTTTATGTGAGCTATCAAGAACTGCAAGGAGTGAACACCCAACTTTCCCTGAATAGAAATAGATTTTAAACATTCACTGCGACCAGTCTACCCAGGAGAAATAAAATATCAGTCCCTTACTTAAACAGTTCTTTGGGGAATTGCTGCTTGTTTCTGTAGTGCCTAGCACAATTCAGTATTCATCTTGGTGGGTGTTTTAGGTGCATCTGTTGTACAAACAAAAATTTTTATTTTAATGTAAAGAACAGAGCATTGCTTAGAGAAGAGGGCTTTAAGGATTTCATCCAGATTTGGATCAGTGATCATGGATGAGTTTGCTGACAGCAGTTGCCCCATGGATGCTGTTGCTCAGATCTACAAATCCTGAAAGAAGAGTAGACCCATGGCAGCTGGGTGACCTCTGAGACTTCTCCTAGAAGAGGAACAGATGTTAAAATTTTACCTGGGTTCAAGAGAAGACAAGAATGCAATGGATGAGAAATGTTTTGAAGGGGATCACCCAGTGTCCAGTGCAGGACATCCCTGAGCTGAAACAGGTGCAAAATTACTGAGGCAAATTTTCCCATGTGCTTGCCCTGTACATATAAGATGTATAGGATAGTCACTGCTGGGTCCATACCTGTGACCACAGCTGGAGAAATACTAAATAAATGACAGTCCAACCATTTAGAGCTTGTTGTAACCCATGCTGAAACAACCACCACTGGAGGAACTGTAAAAGACATTGTAGCACAGAAGTGTTGTTACCCACTTGACACAGTAAACCCTTTTCCTGACAACGACTGGCATCTAAGCCAGCATTAGGCCACTGAAAGCAGTGCTTGCACAGCCCACAGGAGCATGAACTCTGACATCCTGCATTTAATCCCAGGGAAGACACAGACAGTGGTGCATTAGTATAATGCTCTTAAAGAAATTCTGAATAAAAGGCATTTTGCTTTATGAGTGTAAAAAACAGGCACTTCTGGATTTTGCCATGTGAGAGTGGGTGCTAAGAGTGCCTGAAATTACACCTTTCTGGAAACAAAAAGCCTGAGAAATCTTGAGAGTCAGCAGACACAGAACATTGGCATCAGGAGCTATTACTGGGATGGGGATCTTTCCAGAAATACGTGAGGTGAAGTGCTGCTCAGATGGATGTGCTGCCAGGGCAGAGGGCAAACTGGGAGATAAATACTCAGGTACCCATGGGCTGCTGTAACCCTGCACCAGGTAATGGTCTCAGGGGGTAAAAAATCAGGATTGAAAGAAAGTACAGCTAAAATCCCCTACTCTTCCTGAGACAGGGTTTTCAGCACAGACTTTGAAGTATTTCTGTGTCTTACAGGTCCTGGCTACTCTTCCTCTTGCCTTGCAGAGGTTCTGAGGCTGTGCCTGAAGACAGCACTTGCCCTAAGGAAGAAACTGGGGTCTGCTGGAAGGCAAAGGATGATGGTCAAAGAAATCTGGAGTTTCTTACCTTGCAGGTGAACCTCAGGCCAAGAGGCTGAACTGCTGATTTGAACTCTTGGGTAGATAACCCACACAGCAGGAAAGGTTAACCCAGATTACTGAGGGAAACCTCATTCTGGGATGATTTATGGAGAGGGTACAACTGCCCTGTGTCCAAGCAAGGGCTACAGATGCCGTGGTTTAGTGTTCCAATGGCTTATCCCAGTGTAAGGTCATTCATCACACATAGCCTTGCACTCCCAGGCCAATACATATCAAAGTCTGTCTCACAACAGGCACAGCCTTTCCAGCTCCCATCTGCCCACAGCAACCCTTCCATCCTTGCTAATCACATGCCTGCACTTGATTAGATCAGCTACAGCTCACCCCAGAGCCACAGCCATAGTGGTGTGCCCCAAGGAGGGATTGTGTTAATAAACAAAAACAAACACAGGGTCTCCATTTAAGAACCCATTTCAAAGCCCAGAAGTTGGAAGCTCAGCCTCTGGACAACCACACTCCTATCTGTGTTCCAAGACTGCTTTATTTGTTCCAATTTTCTTGCTGTAATTTAGTTTCTCATGGATAAGTGGCAGGATGCTCCCACTAACAATGCATTGAGGCGGTCAGTTTCTTTTGCAGACAAGAAAAGAAAGAAAAAAACACATAGAGGAGACAAGAACTGTGAGCTTGAAAGAGAACCACAGGAGCAGCAAAGCTGATGCTGTGACTGGGCTGTGGTGCAGGAGGGGCTGAGATTTCCAGGTCTTCCCAGAACAGGTGTGGGAGGGGAAGCAGCACTTTCAGGGAAGAGTTTCCTGTCAGCTGTTATGAAAAGCATGAAAAGCAATTAAAACAGCCTAAAAATAGGAAGGTCTCTTCTTCTTTTTTTTTCCCAGTGCTTACCGAGGCTTTTTCTGACCTAGATAGAGGTAAGGGGATATGTCTCGCCTAATGCACAGGCAAAATTTGCTGTTTTTGAACCAGGGCCGTGCTCTGAGGCAGCACTTGCAGCCCAAGCCCTCGGAGAAGCCCAGGAGCTCAGGCTGCAGCTGCTCAGCAAGGTGCCCTGGGGCCATGCCGGGAGTACTGAGGGCAGCAGCAGACCCGCCCACCCAGCCAGAGGAACGGTGAGCAGAGGGGTTAAATTACCATTTTTAAGAGATAGGTGTTTATTCTGGTCATTGGACATCTCTATGCCCAGGGGGAGAGGGCCAGGACAGCCAGCAAGGGCCATGCAGTTGCACACACCTGAGCACTTGACCCCCATCCAGTTGGGAGCTCCAAGTGAGGTGGCTGCTGAAGGCTTTGTAGGCTCACAGCCACAGTGAGTTTTAGGGATGGGCTTGGAGAGCAGTAGATATTAAGGAACAAGCTTAGCATGCCTGGAAAGGAAATTTGGTGAGTGCGTGCCTTAAAAAAATCTGATTGCACCAACAGCGTTAACATAAAAGGAGTAGGGAATAGGAAAGTGTGTAATGGAGTTCTAATTATAATTCCTTTTGTTTTCCTAAAGAACATTAAAAAGCCATGATGTGACCAACGACTCACGCCCAAAAAATACTTCCAATTTTATTTCTACACTCATTGGGGCTCCTTGTTAATTTACAGCTAATGAAATAATAAACAAAGCTGATCTTCTCATTTGCAACTGACACTGTAGAAATGGTAATTTTTAAAAGGTTACCCAGAATCAGTTCAAAGCTTTGATTTCTGTCATTAGCACATTTAAGTCTTGCTTAAGGAAGGCTTCTTCCCTGAAACACACATTTTGGTAAAAGCTATTTACTGCCCATAACCGCTCTGCTGCTCTCAAAATATGATGCCCTAGCAGGTCAGGGTTAACCTGTGCACATGAAATAAGTTTAGTTTAGTTTAGTGTGGTGTTAAAAGAGTTTGGTCTCTGGAGCAGTCACTCTGCTTAATAACATGCAATCATATGCCTTCTATTTAGTTTTCCTTTAACTTGCCCCATACAAGCAATGAATCTAGTTTAATTAAACGTTCTTTTAAACAGCCAAAATGACACTGGTTTGTATTTTTAAAAATCTATATGCCACAGGGCACCCTCAAGACACAAAATCCTCATAAAGAGGATGTAAGATGCACAGCTAATAACACAGAGCAAGTTTGACATTTGCAGGGTAATTTAGTGAACCAAGTGCTTCCTCACAGGCTTCACGCTGCAGTGCAGTGGCTGCAGTGCCATTTAATAGAAGATGAAGAGCCATGTTTATAATCATGCTAATAAACAGCTAATCTGAAAATTAGAGTAGCATGTGGCAAAGGGCTGTTGTGCATATCTAGTAAATGCTGCTCAGTGCTGGGTGAGGGCTGTCAGCTGATGCTGGAAGTGTTAATCAGCTGCTGATGCTGGGAGGCTGTTCATCAGCAGCCTGGGGTGGCCAGGCAAGGCTCGGTCTCTGCACCCCACGAGTCCCCAGGCTGCACACAAGGAGTGCAAAAATCCACACTAACCCTAAAGGATGATGGTAAGGCCAGGAAAGGGGCACTGCAGATGCCTCTTAGAGAGCTTAAAACAGCTTTGAAATCTCCTGACATTCAGGGGAATGGCTTTGAGTTCAACAGGTGCTCAGTTCTCATCTCAGTAAGGGGTAAGGAGAGGCATTAAGAGTTTGAGACCAAGCTGGATGGGGCCCTGAGCAACCCATCTAGTGGAAGGTGTCCCTGCCCAAAGCAGGGCCTTGGAATGAGATGATCTTGAAAGTTCCTTCCAACCCAAACCATTCTATGACTGACCAAGCATCCCCTTTCTGCTTCATTTTTCTGTGATAGTGTAAATCTGGTCTAACCCTGGCCAATGAGTAATTTAAATCCTCTTTTATTGAGGGCATCATGAGGTAGAAGAGGTAAATGAGGTAGAAAGGAGTGGTAAATGCTTATTTTTCTCCTTTAGAAGAATCAGGATGTTTAATAAAGTAAGTATTAGGGCAATGAAGAAATAAACACTGAAAGCATCTCACTCATTACTAAAATGAAAATGCTTGCTAATATATGCAGTGCACCTGGAAATGCCCATTCAAGTAATTACAAAAGGGAAAAACACCAGGGGAACAGGCAAGCATGAAGACTATAGCCATTAGAAACAATATTAAATTAAGCACGCCTTTTGAGATCTACAAATTCACTGATTAAATTGTGCATTACAAACCCTGCCTTGACTTCACTCAGCTGGAGTCCTGGGGCAAACCTGCAACACATGAAAACAGCCTCTTGTTTTGCATTCAGTCACTGCTGCTCCTAACTCTGCTTAGTTCTGGGGTTTTCTAAAGACACAAAAAATAAACTTTTTTCCCCCTTTTTCCCCTCCAACCCCCCATATTCCAGCTAGCTGAAGGCATCACACTCCCCCAGTGTGAGCAAAACAAGGGCAGAAACATGGCACTTCATACCATGCAGAATTAAGCTTCGGAAATTAAGCTATCAAAATCAGCAGGAACCTTCTCACTGACTGAACAGCCCTTGAGTGTGGCCACCCATGAGTTTTTGGGTGAATTTGACTTCATCCAGGACAGGGAGCTCCATGTTTCCACACGGAGCCTCTTCCCACTCAAAGGGCAGAACAGCTTCTCACACTTTGTTTTGGCAAAGGTGCCTTTCAGAGTGGGGCAGAGCCAAGAGACAGGGGAATTAACCCTCTGTGATTCCTGCCCCTCAGATATTCCTATACCTGGGACAGCTCACGGGGCAGCAAATGTCAGCTGTGGCTCTCTCAAAGCATGCACACCCACAGGGATGTTTGAGTGTTTGTGCAAATAAAGGATGGAATTGAGACCAAAATGTGACCTTCCTGGTGACAAAACTGCATCCTCTTACAGAGACATGAGAAATGAGTGAGGACAAGTTTATTAATACGTTTATTGGAGTGCAGGGTTGTTTATCACCATTTTCCTATTGCTGATGAGATTTCCAGGGCTAATGGAAGCTCTCCCACTTTCTCCCATTCTCTGAAGATCTCCTACAATTGATTGTGGAAGCCAGCAACCACTTCCAATTGATTTTGTGTCATTAAACATTAAAAACTGTGTGCACCTCTCATAGAGTTCTTTCTGCTGGAAAGTGGGCTATTGTCTACCAGCAATCCCAGTTTGCTGCTAAAACAATGGATTGTCTTGGAGGGGGATAAAATTATATAGAAAACTCTTTTAAGGTGATACTTCCTTGTAACAACACATACACACAGAACCTGTGCTCCTTCCTCTTCTAAAACCTTGTAGATAGGCAGTTGTTTATTTTTTCCAGCTTTTGGCTTTATTTAGTGGGAAGAGAAGAGTTAAATAAAGAAAAATTCTGCTTCTATCCACCCAGCTCCTCCCTGCTTTCCCCTAGGCAATGAGGTGCTTCTGTTTTGTTTGTTTTTAGGGAATCTCCCAATACACTTCCTCCCCTTCTCCCCTCAAAAAATTTCCAGCAAGCCAGAAGGATACAGAACCTTTGAGAAGCCTTTGGTCCCAGGATAGAAGAAGTTGAGGGTTCCTTCCCTGTTCCTCAGCTCGTTCTCTCCATCCAGAGGCAATCTGCATGGTGCAGGTGGAAATTCCCATTGTAGCTGCTGGTAGGCAGTGGGAAGCTGTGAGCTCCTGAGCAGTTGCAGGCTACAGGGCTCATACTTGGTGCTGATCACAGTGAGCGATCTCCAGAGACATATTTTGGGGGTCTGCATATGTAAACAAGGCCTTTCCAAAACCCAGTCTGAGAGAAGCGAATTCAGGATGAATCCAACCCTTCCATACCTGAACAAGAGAACTCTGTGGCCTGAAGCTGACAGAAGACTAGGAGAAAACTGGAGTCCCCCAGACGCTTTTCCCTCCACAAACCCATCGAGGGCCCTGCACACCTCTCCCACATTTCCATTAGCTGTACCCAAACAGCACTGATGGGACAATGGGGAGATGACAAACCAGCCACCTGGAATGCTGTTGAAGGGACAATGGGGAGATGACAAACAGCAGGACCAGCCACCTGGAATGCTGCTTTGCTCAGATGTCCTGGCCACAGATGGAAAAGCACTCTGGCTGAGGGACTAAGCCTCTGCTCCTGCAGGGAGCACATTCAAGAGGACAGCTTTTGTGCACTGTTTCCGGCTTGGTAATTAAGGCTGGACTAACCCATGAAGTGACAGATAACATATTAAACACCTTCTGTGTCTTAGGAAGCACAAACTAGGTGTCACAAATGGAGACTCACATGGCCCAGCTGCCTCAGGCCATATGGTCACCCTGCTCCTCGCTGTGCCACGTTCGGAGGCACAGCAGGGTGACAGTCAGGATGGTGGCAGTCCTGGGCCAGGAGCAGTGGCACATGTGAGGGTGGCATGGTGATCATACAGAGCCCTGCTCCACGTGCTTTCTATGTTAGGGTTTGTGGACTTGGTTCAGCTACTCAATTTGTGGTATGTAGAGCAGCCAAAATAATTCTATGCGAAATAAAGAGCTGAGAGCAGATGAAAATAGAGCTAATAATACAGTCATTAGGAAGGGAGCCAAGGCACAAATTGCAGTGTTGAGTGTGAAAGGAGAAGTCAGGGGAGGGAAAGGACTGTACATACCCTAAGCTGCTCAGGGGACAAGTGTGTCCCCAAATAGCAGCTGTCTGTAGCAAAGGGACAGCAAGAGGCTGTGTGGCCAGAGCTGTTGTCTCGGCACAGGACAGCGTCCCAGCAGGATGGTGCTCAAGTGCAGGTTGTTCACAGCCCTGCCTTTTGGGCAAGAGCAGCAGGCAGGGCAGGGACATGTCACACCACACATTTGTGTCACCTGGGAAGATGGAACAAACACCCTGCTCTTACAGAGGTGCAGGACACAACTGTGAGGGGGTCATTTGCTGGCACCAACATGGGTCATGATTGAGCTGCAGCCAGGTGTTTCAAAATAGCAAAATGACAGCCCAGGAGAGTCAGGGTGGTGATGAAAAATAATGCCCAGTCCTTGGATGAGAATTGATAACTGCAGCGTAGGGCGTGGGACTGGTTTGTCCTGTCTTGTGCAGGTGGCAGTCCCACAAACAGAGCTCAGCCTTGGTGTGCTCTGTAAGGCAGGCACAACACCAGAAGTGGTTAATAGCAGCTGAGCAGTCAGGGATATTTTACTGCCATCTGCTTGATAGCCAGTGTTTCTGATCCATCGAAGGTCAGCCAGCGTGTTTTGGTTTGCCCTCAGGTGAAAGCTGATGATAATGCAGCCTCTTGACTGGCCCTCCACTGCACCTATTTAAAGCTGCTCAAAGAGCCTCTGCAACTGCATGTCCTTGAGCAGAAAACTTCAAGTGCCTTTCTGTGCCAAGTGCTCTTCAGTTTAGACCAATCTTCAACTTGAAATGGGAGGAAAGTCCTTCCAAAGAGTAACAAGAGGGTGATTAAATATACACTTCATAGATTCATAGAATGGTTTGGGTTCAAGGGGACCACGAAGATCATTCAGTTCCAATGCCTCTGCCATGGGCAGGGACACCTTCCTCTAGGCTAGGTTGAAAAAATCCCTGTCCAGCTTGGCCTTGAACACTTCCAGGGATGGGGCATCCACAGCTTCTCTGGGCACCCTGTGCCAGGGCCTCACCAGCCTCACATAGAATAATTTCTTCATAATATCTAATTTAACCCTGCTCTCTGTCAGTTTAAAGCCATTACCCCTTGTCCTGTCACTCCATGCCCTTGTCCAAAGTCCCTCTCCAACTCTCTTGGAGCCCTGTTAAATACTGGAAAAGCCTCTGAAGTCTCCCTGGAGCTGTTTCTCCAGGCTAAACCACCCCAGTCTCTCAGTATATCTCCAGAGCAGAGGGGCTCCAGCTCAGAGCATCTTCCTGGCTCTTCCCTGGACTTGTTCCAATATATCCATGTCTTTTTTGTGTTGGGAGTCCCAGAGCTGGATGCAGACCTTCAGATGGGGTCTCAAGAGGGCAGGACAGAAGGGCAGAATCTCCTTGCTCCGTTGGATTCCTGGGCTGGAAATCACATTGCTGAGTCATGTTGAGCTTCTCATCAGCCAGTATTTGTTTATAACATCTTTCTGCCCAAGATGATCAAGTCAATTCTCCTTTAGATGAGCATTTCTGCTATAATAAAAATGCTGTGGATGGAGCAAACAGTGCAAGTCCACACTTCTGAAGTATTGACTGAAATGATTTCTCTCCACTCTTCTTGCCATCAGCTTTCTCTGGTGGCTCCCATCCAGTCTGTTGCATTCTTAAAATGAGAAAAAAAAATCCCAATTTCTTAATCACATGTAGTGGAATGGTAGTGATTTCCCTCAATATCTCTCTATGCCTCTAGGGAAATATAGTCTAGGCCAATTTCTGGCATCTCTCTTTCCTAATCCCCTATGTACACCAAGGCAGAGGGTTTATTTAGTAGTGTGGAAATGTCCATGACTTCAATAATTTTTGCCTGCTCTGTTGTCTCATTGCTGGAGGAAAAATGTTAAAGGATTTTTGGTTTTCTTTTCTTTTTTCTTTCTCTCTTTTTTTTTTTTTTTTAGTAACACTATGAACCTGAAAAATTAAACTATTTGCTGAAAAGTTTTTGTTTATAAGTAACATATAAAATTGCAGTAACAGAATGGAATATGAGACATATTCACACTCCTTTGATTTTCTTTGTTCCCTTGAAGGATTTCAATGTACATAATGAATTTTCCTGTTTAATAAGGGCACTCATAGCCTCTGCCAGAACTTTCTTATCTTCTCAAAATTTTTGGCTAGAGGAATAATTTCCTTTCCATAATACAGGTGAGGGACTAAGATGCAAAAACTTGGAACAGATTTCTAAAATTGTTGTTATCTCTAAACGTGAGAGCAAAAACTAAATGGCAGCTCAGGAGCTCACACTGGATGAAACCAAGAGGAGTTAGTAACTATTTTTTCATCTTTCAGTACCTGAATGTCTCCAGACTCTGTCCCTCAGAGTGTGGCTGAGACATGGGCTTCACCCATGCAGCTTGTGCAAGTTGAACCTGCACTCCCAGCTCTGAAGTGAGGACTGAGTCCATACCCAGTGATGATGCAAACATAGCTAAACATAGAGCAACACATCCAGAAAAGCACAGAAGAGTGCTGGGGGTAATTAAACAGATGTTGTGAGGATGCTGTCTGTGTCACACTGTTTGCTCAGGCAGGCAGGGTCCATCTTTGCCAGGGTGGCAAAAATGGCTTTTCTAAATAAATGTTCCAGATGAGCTGAATGAGATTGAAAGGCTTCCCTCTTTCCTCTTCATTCCTTTTACAATGCAAAGCAGAAGATACCTGTGCCAAAGCATTTCATTTCTTCCAGTTTTATTGCCAGCCTTCAGGCTGCCTCATTCTGGACCTGCTGCAATCCAATCTGCTCTTGCTAATACTTCAAATATAATATTTATAGCGGCCCAGGTTGAACCAAAGGCTACTTGCACTGACAGATGTCACAAGCTATAGCTCTCCTTTCCATTTTATTGTTTGGTAGCTTCTGGCAAAGAGGGAGAGGATCTGGTAATGAAATGCTCCTTCTCTGCTTCAAACTCACAGGAATATTTTGCTGTGCTGCCTATTATTCATGGGGGAGTAATCAAGAGGTAGCTGGTTGGTTATCAAAGTGTTATGCAAGGGAAGTTTACATGATGGCAGAGGATAAGATATGTTTCTGATTTAATTATCGAGCTGCAAGCCCATATGAAGTTTTACACTTGTGGTTTTGGGGATGTGGGCAAACGTGCAATGCTATGGACAGAAGGACCCTATTCTGTAACAGGGGAGTAAAATAATTTTTCTGTAGCTAAAGATAATGAGTTCTGCAGGACTATAGATTGGCATGGAGCTGTTTTGCAGATAAAGCATCTCTCTGGTACTTTGCTACAGCAGAGCAATGGGGAAAATTCTGCAGGGAACAATCTTCTCCTGGCAGATGGCTGGACCAGGAGAACTGCTCAATATTTTCCATGTCTAGTTTTCATGATTTATACAACATCATCCCTTGGAAAAGCAATTCTGAGAGGACATTATGATTCCATGATAATTCACTGTACTTCAGAGAAAAGAAAAAAGCCTACATAAATATATGTATCCCCTATGGTTGGAGTTAACAGACTTCTTCAAGTCCTGTTTCAGTTTTTTTAACTTTCTTGGTTAGAACCACATGGAGCTTTTTGTTAGCTGGCTGATTAAGCAAATTTCCATGGGAATAATAGTGATTTTGGGGGGAGAGTTCAGAGAATGGTCAGAGGGGAAGAAGAGGGGAGAGAAGAAAATCAAACCCTGAATTGTGCAAGAACTAAGCTCAGTCTCTGGGAAGTACCACACTGAAGATTCAGTACCTCCTGCCCTAGACTTGTGCCATAGCCACTAGAGCACTTGTTAGCTGTCTCTGGGGAAGGACATGTTTTCACGTATCAGAGAGCAAGAAATGGAACAGCAAAAAAAAAAATCTGTTGGAAGGAAAATATCTTTCCTCCAGTCTCTATTCAAGTGCCTCATGGGGAACAGTCCTTCTCCTGGTCTTCTTTAGAAAGAGAAGTGTGAATCAATAGAGAAAGTAATATCCAAGGGGAGCAAAAGGCTTCAGGGCAAATTTTTGCCTGGTACAACTCAGTTTAATGTTGCTGGCACTGGGAGAGTTTTGCATTGCTCTGTTGTTATGAGCTATCACTCCACATTGCAGAGCAATGGGACACATCTGCTGTCCAAGAGCAGCGTTTTCCAGAAGTGAAGATGGAAATTGCCATTCATTAGGACATCAAAGACCAGAAATAAAAATGTTTCAGATCAAGGAAATGTTGTCAGGCCAAACTGGGACGATACAAAAATGTACAGACCAAAGAGCCCATGATGACCAATGGCTGGAGACAGATCATTCTGAAATTTGCAATTAGCTTTAAATCAAACTAGCAATTCACTTAAAACCAGACTAAGCAGAGGACAATTAAGTCAGTAAATACAGAAACACTGTGGGAAAAAAATATATACCAACTTCTCTTATATTTACAGCTGCACTCTGTCCCCCACCCTTGATCTTTCTGTACAAGCACAGGGTGGAAACAAGGCTCAGAGTTCTCCAAAGGCCACACACAAGCAGAGTGCAGAAATCTGGCTATTTGTTGGGTTTGGTCTCTCCTGATGTACATCCATGGCTACACCATAGCATCCACTGACAACTCCTACTTCATACTCCTGCTCTTTCCTGCAGAGGAGCTGTGCTCCTCTAAATTCACAATTTTTTTTTAAGGCAAACCACCCAGAAAGCTGGATGCCCTCACCTTGTGGAGATTTAATCTTAAATCCACAAAAAAATGTAGAAAGGTATTCTGAATGCAAAGCAAATAGCAATTACCCTGACAGCTTCCCTATTTCAGCAATGGACTGCAGCTGTATTTGCTCTTGGGCAGGGAACGGTTTTCACTTAAGCCGTGGTGAGAGGAGGACACAAATCCCAGAATTTCATTGCCTGGAGGAATCCCCACAGCACACACATTTGGGTGTGAATTATCCTCTGCTGGAAATGAGCCTGAACTTATTCTAGCTGCTCTTGGACATAACTGGCCAAGACAATTTACATTGCCTGGAAACCAGGAAACAAAGCTTATGTTCAACTGATTTTGCTCAACCACTATTTTCTAAAAAGCCCCAGCCTCAGCAGTCCTCAAGAGGTCTCTCCCACTCCTTTAATTTCTTAGTACATGTAAAAACCCAACAAAAGAAAAACAGAGCAGAAGGTTCATTCAGTTAAGCTCTAGATTGACTTTATCCAACTTAATGCTTTTTAATCACTCTTTGAACAAAAGATTTAGTCCTCATAATCCTCCTTTTGCTCAATTTGCTGCTCCGTGCTTTATGAAATCTACTATTTGTTTGGTTCCTCTGATTCCCACCCCCTAAATGAGTCTGTGGGAGGAAAAAAGGGGCTGATATCACAGGGAAAATTACTTTCAGGAATAAAATAGACTACAATTAACAGTGCCAGCTTTTCTTTTACGGCCCTTCACTGGAAAGGTGCATGCAAATGTCATGGAGCCCTTTCCACAGGGAAACCTCCTGAGCTGCCCAGCAAAACTTCTCATCAGTCTCCAGGAGTATGATTGCAATTAGACCTGCTGACTTCAAAGCTAATGCAGCCATTTCTTGGGAAGACTGAGATTTAATTTTAGATTTAGAGACATTTGCAAAGAAATTCCTGTTGTAGGCTCTGCATCTTGTCAGTGTCCAGCAACGTGGCCACCACTCTCCCAAACATTTGAACCTGTTTTTGCCTACATATGTTTTGACTGGACTGTGATGGAAATTGCCAAACCCAGCCAGCATGGTGTGCTGGGCTGTTCCAATTTTGGTGCCACTCAAAGGCCCTGAAACTCCCTGCAGGAGCCCCTGGTGCTGTGAGTGTCTGGCTTTCACCAGCTCCTCCCTTGCAGCAAAGAATAACTGTGCCCTGACAAATAAGTCAGTCATTCCTTTCCAAACATTTATCTCTGATTCATTGGGCCTTCAGGTCTGCTTAGGAGAAAGTAATTCAACCTCAGGATTTCAGCTGTGAAGAAATACACTTATGTGGGCAGGAGGAGAGCCAGACCCACAAATCACTGTCTCCCATCACTCAAATCCTGTTCTACCCTGGATTTCAACTCATGTGTTTTGAACAAAATCCTCAAGAACTTTTTGCAAAGCCCAGAGCTATCTGTGCTCACACCTTTCCTAATTTTCACAGTATCTATCCCAGGTGTGCTACAGACTTTCTTATGCGAGAACATTTGCAAAATAAAAAATTAAATTCATTTTATCCTTCTTAGAGTTTGTAAAGCTAAAAATATATCTCATCTTCTATTAGTTCTTCATTTAAAATAAATCAAATAAATATCACTTTTAAGATATCATAAACTATTATGTACTTGAAAGCATTTATTCTCCAAGTTGATCACAAATAAATATAAGTGCAAATTAGTCTAAAGTACTGAATTTTATCTCTCAATTAGAAAATTTCAGTGAAAGTCCTTAAGAAAACTTATTTCTGTGTTTCCTACCATTCCATAAGGTCAGACACATGTGATCAAATATACCCAACACATAAGATATCCTCAAGATTCTCCTGCCATCATTTTCTCTTTATGAGAAACGAAGAATATGCCCTTAAACCAGGTGAAGCAGAATAGACCATACTCCTAGACTTGAACTGTATCTGGATTGTTTTGGAAAACTGGAACATTATTTCCTCTGAATAACAGACAGAGCCCCAGGCACTTTATATGTTCAAAAATTAAACTTACAACTGGCATACATCTGGCAGTGGTCCTGTACACGAAATCCATTTGGTTGGCCAGATGGCCTGAGACTTGCAGCTTTTTAATCTCACGCACAAAGCACTTTAGGCTGGAAAAAACAATAAGTACAACATAATACAGCATTGTGACAAAAAGCCCCTTTTATTGGTTTTCCAGCTAAAGGTATGGAAAATTATGGGCAAAGTAAGTAGTATTTTCACACTCTAACTTCCTAAAATGTGCTATATCCTGTGACTGCATTCTCTTCTCCTCCATTTCTCATATCTAACCAATCCTCAGTGAAGGGTAAGTGATTCCCTTGGTACAAGGCTGGAGGCAGAGGATGGCATGATCTTCCACAACTATTCTTTGATGAGCAAGAGCAGGACTGCAGGATCCTAATATCTCTTTTACTTCTGCACTCTTTGGGATAAAAATCCTACATTGCCTTCTGCACTAAAAACAGATACAGCTTAAAAAAGTGCATTTTTCTACTGTCAGTATCTTCAAACAGCCAGGGGCCAGAAAAAACAAACACTCCATTTCCTTTGCTCTGAATGCACATTTCTTTTTCTCAAATACCTTTCTGTATGTTATTGGGGAAAACCTTAAAACCTTTCCTCTCATTGACTTCTGCAGGAGTTGCAGTCCTTCCCCTGTATTTGACTGATCAGTTCCTGTGCCTTTATCTGCTTTTAAAGCCACATTCTATGAAAATCAATGTAAAACTCCCACTGAATGCATGGCTCTGTGAACAGCCATCCACTAAGACACCATGATATGACCACAAACTTTCACCTGACCCACCCCACCATTAAATGAGTGGCACCAGGACAGGAACAACTTGCTGTGAGTTTGTGTTCAGTGCTTTGGTGTTCTCTGCAGCACAGCAGAAGTGTTTGCACTGTTGTGTGAGCCAAGCAGAAGCTCAGCCTTTGGGTGTCCTACCTGTTCTTGCACTAAAGCTGCATTTACCCTCACTCATCCCCTCCTAGAGTTATCCCTTTCTCACTCTCTCTTTGGAAAGGGTAATGGACCATATTTGGCTCAGACTTCTGTTATTCACCTTGCAACTAATTCACTCAGAATAGCAGGGTGTAGGACACACAGATGACTTCACTCACTGGCTCGTTTCATCTTTCCAGTGATGCCTTTCTTGCTGGCAGCTTCAAAGGCATCTTAGTGGATAAACTGCCTGACCTACTAAAAGAAGTACAAAGAGAATCCCCTTCTCAATTAATTCTTGTGCTCCAAATTCATACTCAGATTTGTTTCTGAGCAGCTTTCATTTCTGTTAATCAGCTACGACAGTTTTAGCTCCCTTGAGCTGTTGCTTGGCTGCAGAGCTCCTCCAGTACTGTAATTTTCCCAATTGTTTTAGGAAATGCTGCTGCTGAAATGGCAGAGGCCTGCACCTCAGCTGAACTGAATCGATACCTCCACCACAGGAAATTATTTCAAATTCATTAAAGTTAAAGCAAGCAGATTTATGACACCTGAGGCTTCTGCCCCTAAATGTTACAGAGATAGCACATATGTACTTACTGCCTGAAGACCTGGTCCAAATGCTGCTCTGCGCTCTTCAATTCCGAAAACACAACTAGCTGAGGGAAGAGTGCTCTACACACCAAAGATCCTACAGTAAATTTGTGCTTCAAGGCAAGTAGGTGAGTATAAAAAGAGATGTTCACAGAATACATGGAAAATAAGCACTGTCACTGCTGTCCTACAGACAAGAAAGTGGAAGCTTGGGAAAGGTTCATCCAAGGCCATGAGGAGTGTTCAGAATGGGGCTGGGAGAAGAGATCACTGATCTTCACCTGTCAGCTCTGAGCTCTCTGCCTTGAGCACTGGGCTGTGCTGGTGTTCTCAATGGATGAAAAGGAAGATGTGTGGTTCAGAGTCAAGATCTGAGGATTTGTAACAAAAACAAAGAGGGGGGGAAGACAAAACTATAGTAGTTTAGCTACTAACTGGGGTAGTTTAGCTACTAACTGGGATGTTTACCTACAACATCTGAGATTTGCAGACTAAGATTTGGGGTGAGAAGCAAAGCCATTAAATAAACTCTTTTCCTCATCCCCAGAATTCCCAGTTCCCCCATTTGTTACTTGCTGAAATCTCTTCAGCTGGACAGACAGACACACAGCACAGCTGGGAGCAGAGGACTTTAACTCGGACACCTCACTGCTAATTTATGAACCCAACTCCAGCCAAGCAAGTTTGTCAGTCCTGGCCCCTGCCTATAATGCTATTAGTATTCTGGAGGGTCTACTGACGATTTCATGCCAAATCAATTTTGGCACATTAAAGTGATTTGTCAGAAATCCAGCAAAAGAGCTTTCTTAATAATTCAGTTCTCAGACTCTGCAATGCTGGTGGGAAGGCAGTACGTGCCTGCATAGGTGCCCTCAATTAGCTCTAAAAATTTCAGAAAGATTTAACTGGAATATAAAGCATTATAACACATTTATTTTAAACTTTTGCTTTTAATTTTAACACTGAGTTTTTGTTTGCTTCAAGGTAATTTTAAAAGAAAATAAACAAAAATCATCTTTAAGGAAAAGTGTTTTCACTTGCAAAAAATTAACATTAGATTGTGAAAATGTACACTAGCAAAGTAGCCTTACACTACTTGGTGTTAGTCAGGCAACACAGCTGTCTTTCTGCCAGAGCAAGGATGGTGCACAAACAAGAAAATTTATCAGTGTCCTTTGTGGGGCATGTATCAGCTCCTTCCAAAATATTCAAACTTTTCACTCCATATATGGATTCATACAAATGTGACAATCCATTGGTTTTAGATTTGTAAATTATACACGTCTGAGATGAAGAATCACATGAACTGACTTTATGGGGAAGGTTACTTACCCATATTACCCACTCAAAGATATGAAAAGAAGAAGCATGAAGTACAAAGTTCCTCTTGCCTTTGTGCTTGAGGTGAGGCATGTTCAGAGGTTTAACAAATGCTGACAGGTGGGAATGCTAAAGAACATGGAAATTTAGTCACTCTCTGGGTTGGATATGCATCAGCAGTCACTGGTTTGGGGTTTTTTGGTTGAATTATATCAGTTACCAAAGAAACAGCCAGGGGTGCTAAATAGTTTGAAATGGGAAACAACCGTCACCTGACCTGCCAGCTCATTTAACAAGTGTTTGAGTGAATGTGCTGCAGCACAGAGACAGGATTGTCTGGGGTCCATCCAAAAAGCAGTGCCACCCAAATTCATGACAGCTAACCATAAAGGAAAAGGAAAATAAACATATCTGCCTTCCCATTATGGAATTTACCATCTATCCCTCTTTATGGGGCTTGGATAGGGCCCCAGCACCAGCTGAGGGCTTTGGGTCCTGCTGTCCAAGATCTCTGGCTCTGGCTCTGGCATCCCAGGCAGGCAGAGGTGACACTGTCTGGCACTGTCACCTTGCTGGGCACTGCTCCTGCAAAACCCTTCCAGAACCCCTGGAGTGCCCTTCTGCTCCAGGGCTGGGCTGCCAGCAATGCTGCCAGCCAGGGGGGCACCTGCTCCCCAGGGAATGTGCTCACGGAAAACTGCTTTTGGGGTGACTAAAAATAATGTTAGGGAACATCAGAATTACCCCCCACAGCCTGTAATGTATGAGAGTCTGGTAATGGATCTGAACACAAATGTGTTTTGTAGACATAGACGTCAATACAGGAAAAATCAGTATAATTCTCTGACTTTCCACCATGCAGCATTGTCAAGGAGACCTTTACAAGGGGACTAAAGACAATGTCCCAAAAACAAAGAGCTTATTTTGCTCTAGGTAAATGTACTGATATGCATGGGTGGCTTTTCCAGTTCTGGCACATTGCTTCAATCTTTTCTTTCCCACCATGTGAACAAATGTTTGCTTGCTTCAAGTTCAAAACAGGCTTTCCAAGGCAAAATCCATCCAGATGGTCACCAGACTAAGGGGGGAGCCTCAGATTGCTCTAAACAAGTTTTTAAACCAAATAAATTGTTTTCTACAGTGTTCCTCACTGATGATGCCTTTTCTGCTGTTGCTCATGACACTGATAGAATAAGCTGCTTTTGTTGATTAAAGCTCCAGAATCCCATAGGCAGCCTAAATCCTATCAAAAGGTTCATCTTCTCAGATGTTCTTTTAGAGTTCTTTAACTATGGTTTCTGAATTCTCCCTACTATTTCAATCCTCATAGCTAAGCCCTTCATGCTATCTTTATGTTCCTAGAAATGACCTGAGCACTGCATGCAGTACATATTTAGTTCAAAATAGCATCTGTGTTATTTTTGTACACATATCCCACACAGAATTGCACTCTTTGTGTACTGCATGGTAGTGGCAGAGTCAAATTTAGCTGTGATTAGCCCAAAGCAGGAGGGTCTTCATCACATCCCAGCCCTCCACATCCTAAGCTGTTGTGCAAAATCCCCTTTCCCAGACAGAGAACTTAATAACCAATACCAGAGTGCTGCAGAGCACTGTGTGGGCTGGGGGATGCTGGAAGAGCTTTGGGACTGCTCCATGCTGCAGGGATGCTGTGGTGCAGGTGAGGAGGGATCTGGTGACCATAAGGCAACCAGAGGTCTTGAAATACTCAGCTTCAATCCCTGCTCCACTGGTGTGTGTGACCTTGGGAAGCACAAAAATCTCTGCCTCAGTCAAATGGGGAAAAATGTGTTTCCTCACCTCCTGCAGCCATCAGGCTCCATTCCTGAAAGCTGCTCAGAGCCTGTGAACACAGTGTAAGTACAATAGATTGATAGTCTTTCCATTAACTTTGGATGAGACCTTATAGGCATTGTGCATTTCTCCCAGTGTTCAAAGTAAGCAATTATCCTTATTTCCATCTGTTCTTTCTCTGCCTGTGTCCTTTAAAAGTTATGGCAAAGGCTGATGAGGTCAAAAGACTGCGTGCCTAAGAAACAAGCAAAGTGAAACAAAACCCCTCACCAAAGTACATCTGCAAAATATATATCTACGCACAGGATCAAGTCTGAAATTTTTGCAAAATATTTTTGTGAACCATCATGAAGACTGTCTTTGAGGCTTGGATGAGTGACACCTCCTCATCAGCCTGTTCAGGTCAATGGCACAGCTGGGGTTTAAATGAGTAATTTCTGAGTATTGGCGTTTTAGTTGCAAAACATTTTCATTTTACAATCTTTGTAAAACTGGCTCAGAAATGAACAGTGTAATTGACTTATTTGAGAAGAAAAAACACAGAAAACTTACTACAGCTAGAGAAATCCAATTCAACAAAAAGATCACTCCTGCCCAGTAAAGCCATGCGCACCCACAGCAATTGCATTTTTTACCAGATGTTAAGAGACCTATAAAATAATATGAAACAAGACAGCTAAGTATTGGCTTTGTATAAACCCAGCTGCAGGAAAAATGGGAGCAGCCTCTCTGTGAGAAGGGGAAAGGCAGAGTGGTGATGTGGTACCAGCAGAGCCTCTGAAGAGAGAAAAAACAGTTGTGATACCCTTAAAATTGCAGTCCTAAACCTCACATATACATGGGCTCTCTCTTGAACTCTGTTTAGCTGGTGCCAAATATCCTCCTAAAACTCCTCCATAAATCTAAATTGCCAGCTCCTGGGGGAAGTGCAGGCTCCTACCTGTGTTAGAGATCTCTATTATTCTGCCTGCATGAAGGTTTAGGAAATGATGTTGCAGCCCCCTTTAAACACTGCTCTGTTGGTAACAACATATTCAGAGGCTTGGAAATATGATGAATAGTTAGGAATAAATTCAGTTTCATTGCATTTGAGCCTAGATAGCATGTTTGACTTTTTTTATAATGGATTCTCAGCAAGCTTTAGCATCTTTCAGGTATCAGAGAGAAACCTGACCTACAACAAGTGCTGTGGGAAAGACTTTCAGAGCAGTACTTGCCTCACCTTATCTGCAGCACGTTCCAAGGATGTGTGGAAGAATGGCCAGGGAGTTACTGCTCTTTCTCACAGGTGTCACAGGTCCTTCAGCGTGGTTACTGTGCTAAAAAAAGAGAGAGAGAGAAAGGACAGTAACACAAATGTACCTTTTTAGGGAAAAAAGGCCAACTTTATTGAACGGACAGCTCGTATTTAAAGCATATTACGTGGAGCTAAGACAGGACAGTAGCTCATTGGACAATTGAGAGAAACATCCATGAGACTATACCTCAGGATGTGTCCCACGGGAAAAACACCAGGTGTTAATATTTATTATGAATTCCATTCTGTTTTTGACCAGATTCTATTCTGTTTCTAATTCTCCCATATTATCATCTTGGGAGAGTCCCTCCCTAACTGAAGCCATAATCGGTTTATCAGTCTGGGAATGGACCTGAGCGGCAAGAGAAGCCCAGGCCTGAGAAAGAATTCTCAAGCTCTCTAAATGTGTGTGTATCCACAATTCAGGAAAGAAGAGATCTGCATTTCCAGCTCTACAGAGTAGAAAATCAGTGTTGGTGTAAAGTCAGACAAGAGCAAGGGGTCAGGAAAGCTTTGAAAAACTTGCTGGACACTTTTAAAACTGAGCAAGGTCGGTGAGAGCAGGGGGAATGGTTAATTTCACTTCCAGGATGATTTTCATGCAATTTCAGTGGGATTATGAGATGGTCCTCCCTCTTCCTAAGTGGGATGGTGTGAGGGATGAAGGTCAGACATGGAACATTTCCAAAGGACTCCATTTTGGCATGCTTTGGCTTTCAAAACATTTTTAGAGTTGTTCAGACCCTGCTCAGAAAAGGATAGCATCACTGACTTCCTTGATAAGCACCAAAAGAGGAATAAACAGAAATTGACACCTGACACTGAGGTTGCTCCTGAATTCATATTGCTCCCTTTATTCCGTCAGCGTACACAAGACACCTCAGTGCCTATGGAAGCCTGGATTTCTGCCAAAGGCTCTTGGAGGCAACTTCTGCTTCTGTTAAAGAGGCTCAGCTTTAGTCACCCAAATGAATCAGTTGGCAACAAAGGTGTTAAATTTCTCTATTCACTACTAGGAGATAGGGGAAGGAGTGAAATGTCCATTCGAAAATGTATTTCCATCTATGTGTGGATAGGCCTTTTTGTCTGGAAGTGTTATCAAGGTTAATTAGAAAAATTATCTCATCAGAACAGAAAAAAATCAGGTGAGTGGAATCTCTCTGCCTGAGACACGCTAATCTTTCCCTGCTCGGTTTCAAGTGCAACTGTGATCCATCAAAGTCACTTTGCTGTGCAGTCCTCGAGGACATCAAAAGTCTAGCCCAGTGTTCATTAATACTGAGGGTGCAATGCAAGCAGTACTTGCATTGCACCCTCAGTATTAATGAACACAGGTGTTGCTGCTGCTTCCTGCAACAAAACACACTTGAAAAAAAATTTTAAAAGCAAATCTGATGTATCCATGCCATTAAATACTGATACCCTTTGAAAAGATACTCACATGTTTTCCTCTGTGGTTTGGGAACACTTCCCCTGAGTTAAAAAGAAATCATGGCCTTTCTCTGTCTCCATTGTCATTTGATTGCTCTTATTCAATATTTACTTACATAGTCTTTAAATTATTTTGTTTTCTTCTAGTTAAATGTGATGCCTGGCCAGGCAGGGCAGTGAACAGGATGTGCATCTCTGCAAGAGTGTCTTTCAGAACAAACATTGACGGTATCACTGAGTCTCTACTTGCTCAGCTTGCTCAGGTTCTACCCCACTACATTCTTCCTTTTTTCAAGTGGGCAGTCACCACCACTCATACCTTGCTGGTTGTTCAGGCCATTGATTTTGAAACGTTCATTGTCTCCTTCAGTAAGGTTTTTATGGATCAAAAAGTCTCACACAGCATGATTCAGTGCTTACCTGTCATGCAAATTGGGTACTAGTTGGAAAAGATTGTATGAGAAGCCAGGTATTTCTGTTGTCAGCTATAATGATATTTCTCCCACTCTCCTTTGGGAGGATTTTGCTGTGTCTCTAGTCCCCAGCCTTCTCTCTCATCATTCACAGGACTCATTCCTTTGACTTCAGTTTCAGGAGTGCAAGATTTAGCCCACGATGTCTCCTCCAAGATGAATAAACTGTTCACTCTTTTGTTTTTGCTTTTTTGAGAGTCACCCACACATAGGATGCAGGCCTTTGCCTGATCCCTCTGCTCGGGCACTGCTCTCACAGAGGATGGAGGACAGAGCTGCAGAGTGCCAGCCTGGGATCAAGAAGCGACAAAATTGTCAGCATCAAGATCTATTTTTACATTTTGCTGCACAGCGTCACCATAAATAAAATGGAAAATCACTGCTGCAGCCCACTCGCTTTCTCCCTTTATCGGTTGTTGTCCTTTCTGCCGTGGCAACACAAAACAAGCAAGAGAGAAAACAAATTAAATTACTCTCTGGTGCATGAAAAAAAATAAAAAGCCATTTAGTCCAGAATTCCCACTGGAACTGTCAGGCTGCAACAGGGAGAAAAATCTTGTAATACGACTGCTGCGATGTGCTGGAGCATTAAGTGCTTGTTGATCTCCTGGCCAAGCACCGTGCACAGGAAGGCACCAGTCCCTCTGCAAGGGGTGCAGGGAGCCAGGGGACCATGCTGCAAACTCCCCTGGGTATTAGGAAGCTCCCACTGCCACCAATTCATTAATCACAGCTGTCCTCACAACATCACCCTTAGAGTTTCAAAGTCAGAGCGGCATTTCCAGCATAGCTCGGGCTGCCCCCTACACTTCAACAGATCAGAAAGTTTCCAATCTCCAATTTACCTGGCTTGTAATACAGGTTGACTCCTGAAATGCGTTTCTAAAACTCAGTTTTGATTCCACAAAACCAAGTTTTGATTCCATAACTCACAATTAGATACCCTCTTCTCTGTTGCAAAGTGTTCGTTTTGTTCCATGCTGATTTGCAGTGTCCCTGATGAGCAGTTAACAAGATGTCAATTAATCATGCAAATGGGAAGAAATAGGTATACAGAGGATTGCTCTACTTGGAGCTAAGGTTTGGGACTTCATATAGGTACTTTTCTCTTATTTGGTTCTTTTGTTTGTTTTTGCCAGTAATTTGCATGACTTTCTGCTTTTGCTGTTAAAGATAAACAGATGCTCAATCCCTCCACTGTGTCATTGTCTTACTGGTCCTGAAAAGACACATTTCTGGCAAACCTTATTTCACATTGAATACGAAATAATATGCCTGTGTAAGGGGATCCATTCCTTCAGAAAGTGTGTACCTCCTGCATGGACACTGCCCAGATTTTCAGCACGTGTCTGCAAATCCAGCTTTCCCCCAAAACATGGTGCTTCCCGGGAATACACAAAGTAACTTTGCAGTTCAAAAGAGACAAACGTTATTGTGTCATCGTGCTGGACATCACACCAACAGTTACAGGTATCTGCAGTCCTTAAGCCCCAGCCAGAGCTTTCTTTAGTCAAGGAATTAGTTTGGAAACATGTTTAAGATTTCAGGGCAAAACTCACAAATTCACAAGATCCACGAGGAGGAGGTTGCTTGGCAGAAAATGTGACTGGGCTCAGGAAAGCTCACACACAGAGCAGTGTCAGGGCTTCAGCTCTGGCCATCATCAGAAAAACCATATCAAGCCTGTTAAACCCAAGTGTTTTCTTCACCATTAGGCAATGAGATCCAGGGCTTCCATACTAAACTATCCAGGAGGATTCATCAAGGGCAACCAAATGATTTCCCCTGCACAACTGCTTAGAAGGATGAATCTGAGTAATTGCATAGATTTAGAGTCCTGGGGAGAAGAGAGTAGAGCTTATGGTGCCCAAAGCTTGAACTCACCAGCAGAGAGTCAGACAAGGGGAGTTAGTGCTGATAAATTTCTGCTAAGGACATTTCCCTGGCTGCCAGGCTGCCCAGATCAGCCAGTCTGGGCTGTGCGGGTGTGGCTGTTTCAGCGTGTTTTGGCTGCCCGGCTGTGTTTGGACACAAGGGGACCAGATTGATGCAGCATGAGCCCGGGGAGAGGCTGCAGGGATCAGAGGACAGCAGGGTCCTGGTGGAGCTTCCCACAGGAGATCCCTCCTGGTCCCTGAATCACTCAGGGAAGAGAAGCTCCTCCACCACGGGCAGAAATCCCAGGTTGAAAGTGAGGAGATCCAGTGAGGAGCTGAGCAGGGCTCGGGGACAGGACTGGTGGCCACACAGCTCCTGCATAGCTGTCCCTGCAAAGCCATGTCCTGTGCCACTGTCCTGGGGGACTGTGCAGTCCTCACACATCTTTTCCTCTTCCATCCATTGGGACTTTCCCCTTGTTAATTTGATTTTGCTGTTTGATGTTTTCCTGAGCATATGTACTGATTTTTCCTTCTTATTTTTTCCTTTTCCTTTTCCTTTTCCTTTTCCTTTTCCTTTTCCTTTTCCTTTTCCTTTTCCTTTTCCTTTTCCTTTTCCTTTTCCTTTTCCTTTTCCTCTTCCGTTTCCTTTTTTGGTTTTTTTTTCGGTTTGTTTGTTTGTTTGTTTTGTTTTGTTTTTGTTTTGTTTTTTTGTTCCCCTGGCAGAACTTATCCAGTGATTATTTGAAAGGCTGCAAAGGCACCTGGGGAGTTTCTCTTGCGCTGTTATGATTTAGGCTTGAAATTGCTTAATTGCTGTTTCCTATACTTCTCATTTTCAGTTCCCTAATGACTGTATCAATTTGTTGCCTATTATTCCCAATGACAGGGCAGTGATTTTTGTGAGTGTTTACACAAGCCATCTAAAAAACTCTTTCCTATGAGCTGTAGTAGGATCTAGTTTTTTTTTCTGCTTTGCCTTCTTTTTCCTGGGGCCAGGAGGAATTCCCACATAAGACACCAAGGGTTGCAGGCAAGATTACATTTGGTTAAAATTTCTGAATGCGACTAAGCATGCTCAAAGATTTCCTGAGTTTTCCTGTCACATATTGCTTTTAATTTAAATTATTAAATACTGATGGGATTCTATTGAATTTTTGGGAGAAACTACAGTAGCAATAAAGTTATAAAAATCTTGAGTTAAAAAAATACACAGCAAAATGAGGACAACAGAGGCAGAAAGGCAGGAAAGCAAAATCAGTGATATGAACAAGTGAGAATAGTGGAAAATAAAATAGGCATAAATCAACTCACACTTATACTGAGTTAAAATAGAAATTAGTCCATGGAACTCACTGCTACTATATTTGTGAGAGAAATTATCAAGTCCAGGATGTGTTTTTAGTGTTGCAGCAGTTCTCAACCCTGGATAAACATCACATATATCACTAAATAATTTTTCTATTGGAGATAAACAACTTGCTTGTTTTCTCTACTCATATTCTGTTGCCTTTGCTTTCAAATGAGAAATAAAGACATCTTGTGTTTTCAAATGTTAATCTTCTGCATGTGAGTTTGTTTGATTTTAGGGGGGACTCAGAATTGTCTCTGCTGTCTGTACAACCTCAGGTGTTGATTTAAAAAATCCCCATTTTTATTTCTCCTTTTATGTTGATGGGCACTTTAATGTGAGTCAGACACAAGTTAAACTTTACCAATTATATCTGTTACAAATGTATTTGCAAATAGGAATAGTGCTAACAATCTCTTTTTGAAACGGATTTATCATAATCATATCAGGAGTACTAACATTTGAAAATGGGCTGATTAGAAGAAAGCAAGCTCATGAATGGTGTCCAAAGTAGTATCAGCCCTCTGGTACCATATGGCACAGAGTTTAGGGGATGACAGGTGGTAGCCAGTGTTGGGAAGGAGACTCCACTCAGCTCCAAGTGCTAAGGGAGGATATTCAGCACATGTCCCTCCAAGAAATCTGTGTGAAGTTGGAGAAAGAAATGCTAATGATGCCTTCATAAATTATCTTCTTTCCTGGCTCTAATGGAGTAATTTCAAGCTTCTGACACATCAGATTATTACCTGATCACAGAGCCTCACAGGGGCTGCTCTCACTAATGGTCACTGATATTTCTTAACTGTACAAACCAGGATTTAATACCTACAGTGTGTGACAAGCACAGCTCCAAAGTGGAGGTGAGGCTTCCTCCAGGGCTCTGACCTCTTGTCAATTTTCAGTCAGGCTGAGAGAGTTGGGGCTGTTCAGCCTGGAAGTGTCCAAGGCCAGACTGGATGGGGCTTGGAGCAACCTGTGATAGTGGAAGGTGTCCCTGCCCAAGGCAGGAGGTGGAACAAGATGAGTTTTGAGGCCCCTTCCAACCCAAACCTTTCTGTGATTCTGTGATTCTAACATTCTGCTTTTATTAGGTACCTCATTTACTAAGTTTATAATTTTGCTTAATTTCATTTAACCTCACTTTCAACAGTCATTGACATGATTCCAATTTTCAGGATTTAATGACTGGATGCACAAGGCAAAGTCCCAGTGAGCTGGACCCACAGGGCTCTGAGTTCCTCCACATCAGGTGCATAATTTCAAAAGTGTCATTTCATATTGGCAATTTGGTTAGCCTGCAAGTAATCTGGAAAGGTCAGATCTCAGTTCCATGACTCATCTTAGACCTGAGAGCACATTGTTCATGGTATATTTTATTTTTCAGCACAGCTCTCACTGGAGCGCCTGAATAACTTACAGGTTGCACTGTCATTTAATAGAAATTCACACACAGAGAAGTTTAAAACTCAAAAAACTGCCAGCCAGAAACATGACTGGACAAATGCCAATTTTTGCCAAATTTATTCAAAGCATTCACAGCTTACTTGGTTACTTTGATGTAGTGCATTGGGTCAAAATACCCACCAAGCACTTTTTTTTTTGTTTGAGGCATGCATTTAGAATTAGCTTAGACAAGGTGCATTACCCTTGAATTATCTGTGTGAGCTAAAGCAAAGCAGATGCAGGAAGAATGTGATTATCTTGGTAATGTTTGTGAAACAGATGCAAGTACTAGCAGTAGAATAAAGCACCCTTCCCTGTTACTGATGTTGTTGCCACCAGGTTAATAATCCACTGCACATCCACCACCTCCATACTCACTCTACTGGCTAGACATGTGAAAAAAACATTAGGAAAAGGTCATATCAGAAATATCTATTTAAAATTAGGTTTACCCATTGAAACATTGAACAGACACTCTTCTGGCTCCTAAAGCATCAAATCCCTCAGATCAGTAAAAACAAGAATCATCTTTCTGTTCCCTTCACTTTCTTTTCCAATTTATTACCCCTCAAAACACCATATTATAAAAGCACAACCACACGATGAGACCAAGCACAATGCAATAATTTTTTACCACAGGTTTGGTGATTGCTGGGCCCAGAGGAGAGAAGAAAAAGTTTGTGTCTACATGCTCTCCTAGGCAGCACCCTGTGCCCAGCTTGGCCCAGTTTTGTGGGTGGCAGGGAAGGGTGGGAGCAGCCAAATCATCTCTGGGTTGGCGGCCAAGGCTGACCTTGTGGGGCAATTTGTTTTGTCTGAGGGTGATGAGGTGACTGCACTCCATACACTATTTTTTTGTAAAGGACCTGGAAGAGGCTGGTAGATGCTCTGGTGTTATCACATTCACCTTGCATTCCTTTTGTCCTGAGCTGTGTAGCCCTTGGGAGAAAATCTCCAAATACCCAGTCTTGCCTCCTGCAAGGGACTGGTTTCATTCCTGTGCCAAGGAGCTGAGGCTGTGGCCTCCCTCCCTGAGCAGCCACTCCTTCCATCCTGCCTGCAGATGCATCTTGCTTGATCCACACACAGGTGAAGCAAAAGATAAAGGTCCTTCATCCCTCTCTGTCACTGGAAATAAACAGGAAAGGTAGGGAATCTAGTGCTGTGCAAGGCACTAAGTCATACCTGACACAAAGTTATAATGTGAGATGAACCAGAAATGTAAGGATTTTAACACTCAGCTCACAGCAGGCTGGAATATGAGGAAATTTTTCTAGGCATGAGTCCTTCACAGATTTCAATCCTTGGTTAAAAAAAAAAAATCTGTAAAGACATCACGTGTTTGCCTACTAAAGGAAATTGACAAAGGAAAGATAAAAAACTTATATATTTCTATCACCAGCCTCCTAGGGAATAAGTACAGAGCTCTATCTTACTCTTCAGCACTGCACAAGACACAGAATGCAAAATTTCCTCCTTGAAATATTTTGGCACAAACAACTATTCTGCACTATTTGTTTAGAAATCCAGTGGGGCTTCACTGAATAAAAGCTAGCATCTTCATACTGGTAGTTGAAATAAGAATTAATTTCATGCACAATTGGCAGCGCAGAAGGAACTTCCTTGATATCCAAAGAGTAAAAGATTTTATGAGGCTGCATATGTATTTATGATTATTTAAGGTTCTTGTTATAATGAAGATCCTTTAAGGAGAGGAACTTTGTATTTTAATTTGCATAAAGACAATAAAAACTCTTTGAGAAGCAATTTCTTTCTGTATAAAAAGTGAGAACATAGCACCTTAGTGGCACAGACATCTGTTACTTAAGCAGATGCCACCACGTAAACTCCATCAAGCAGCACAATCCACCAATCAGAAACCACCCAAACTACATCTGCAGCCAAAATTCAGTGGGTGGCTGGGAGCCTCCAAAACAGGTTGAGAAATGATGGGCTTTTCTTCAGTGTCCTCATTACCCGTCTAGTGGCACTTATTTGTTCATCATTAACAAATGCTGCTGCACCACATAGCTGCTCTTTGGTACAAAGTCAATCCCGTGATCCACAATCTGAAATTCCTGCCTGCAAGATTCACACCACGGAGCGCCAGCCCCCCCACAACCCAGATAAATAATCGCTTCTTTGTTTCTCATTATGGCTGTGCTTCAGCATCCTCACTCGGGAGCTGATGTATCAATATCTCTGCCAGAGGTTAAATATTGCCTGCTTAAGTGCTACATGCAGAGATACAAACTCGCAGGGCCAAATCCAGCAGCCCAGCAGCTCCGGCAAAGTCTGGGGCTGATAAACCCTTTCTGAAGTCAGCTTACACTTCAAATCAGGAGTTCATGAAAGGCATTAAGAAAAACTATTATATTACTAGAATGGATGGCAGTACAGTTTACATGTTACACCTTGAAGTAAGCAGCAGGATTTTCAATCACTTGATAACCTTGAAACTGCTAAGGTATCAAATTGCTATCATGAATATTGTGCAGGAGCAGAAATAACTCAGAAAGCTGCCTTTGTGAATGATAATGTGGGAAAGAGCAATGTTCTTCTGGGCTAGGCTCACAATAGCACCGACAAGCAAATATACATGAAGGCAAGGCATGTACTTAAACAAGCATATTTGCATTTGACTGTATATCAATCAGTTATCAGTGCAGCTGCATCTTACCTGGCCCTCAGAGAAAATAAAAAGCCTGCTAGATAACTTTACCATGCAGGAAAAAGAAACTGCAAGGGACTCATTTTTATATATGCACCTGAAACTATTAGGATAAATGCCGTCTACTTTGACGGGCATTACATATTGAACAAGTATTTTAAAAGAACCATGGTACAGACCCACCCATGCAGGAATTTAATTCAAACCCCCAAACAACGTGTCTTCCTGGTTTGCACGCAAGAGCTGTTAATGTATCTTGAGCCCTGATTCTGGTTTCGTTCACTCTGGATGAAAATGCTGAGGTTTCCTGCATAAGGGAAAGCTGAGCCAGCCCTCCAGGCTCCCATGTTTATGCCCTGAATCAGTGGAGTTTATACTAAACTCCGTTTTTGTTCTGAAGTACAGCAGGGCTTTAGTCCTGTGGCATTTTCAGGTGACACAGCCTACTGAGATCATCTGACAGCCATGTGAAAACTCAATGTCTGGAGTGATTCATCATTGTGTCAGATTGTCCTGCACTTTGTCACAATGACTGACAATAGGGGAAACTTGGAAATAATACAAAGATTCAATGCTGGCTGATAATGCCTCCATTGTGATTAGAGCAGGCATTGAGCACGTGAGGAGAATGCTAATTTTGTCCCCCACCCCCAATTTCATACTGCTTGTGCTTTCAACAGCTGGGTGTCTGCACTTGCTTTCTTAATCTTCACTCCTGTGGCATTTTTAAGTGCAGAGCCTTTTTTTCAAACATGTTAAAGAGCCATATTATTACAAATGTGAAAAGAAGTAATGTAGTGCAAAAGGGTAAATTCTACCAGTACCACTGGGCACTGCTTGGGCAGGAGCATCTCTGGTGGATCCCTTCCCTCCCAAATCATAACCCTATCATGGAACCTCACCAGCATCTTAAAAAATGGTAAAAACATGTGGAGCAACACTTCCAGGAATGCTGTAAAATTCAGCAAGCATGGGTGAATTTGCATGTGGAGCAGGATCTTGTGGCAGGGTCTTATAAAAGCAATTATAGAAAAATATTCCCTTTATTTCACATTGACTCACAATAAAGGTTTAAGGTAACTGCTGACTCAATAGGGTATTTACACTTGAACACCCAGAAAAAGTTGTTGCAGCAAGTTACATGTTCTAAAGCTCTTCAAGTTTTATCAGTGTTCACAGCAACAATATCAGAGAACATGGACTTGCTGTGTAATTAGTTGTGAGAAAAAAAAAGGTCCTTCCTGTGTGTTCCAGCTGCACAGGTAATTTTGTTGGGTAAGGAACAGAGGGCAAAAAACCAAACAGTAGCAAGGACCAGCAAAACAACCATTGCTGTGTCTACCACAGTAATGAAGGCAGTAAAATGTCTACCATTTCTGAAAATATAAGAGGAGCAAGTGGCTCTTGCCTGGGTGCCCTGTCCAGGGAAGGAACAGTGGCCTGGCTCCAGGGTGTGAAGGATGGGACAATCTAGCTCAATGGATTTCCCTGCAGAGACTGGTGTGGCATATGCTGCATCACCAGACAGGTGATTTTTAAAAATAGAGAAGTGCAAATTTCTCTGAAGAATCTTACTTGCTTACAAACTCAGAGGATATTTATAATTTCAGAGCTCATTCTCACAAGACACTCACTTAATTAGATGTGTGCTATTGTGCTTTAGAAGCTGGGCCCTTGGAAGTAAAACAAAAAGGAATTTCTGACAGAAGAAGAAGAATGATCCAGTTATCTAATTGGCACTAGCAGTGTGTTTTTCTTTAAGCAAACACCAAGTTTAAAAGTAGTGAGAATTAAAAATGGGCAAACCTCCTGCAGCCTTGATACTGTGCTGTCAGCCACTGGCTCTTCGTGTGAAGAGCTGCACGATGCCAGATGTGGTTCAACACATCAGAGAGAAGCCAGGGTCAGACTCTGGCCTTTCTTCTGCTGATATAAAGCTGAAAAACCCACAGGACAAGGTGGAGTCACTCTGAACTGGTACTTGTGCACCTGAAAGAAAATGAGATCAAATTAAAGCAACCAGCGGAAAATTATCTAATTTCCAGTGGCCACAGCTTGGCATGCGTTAGGTTTGAGTGAGCTGGGAGCTGAGGTGACTGAGGTTGGTTATATTGGAGCCCAAAATGCATTTTACTGCGATCACTGAGCATTTTGTCCCTAACAAATATGGGCATACAGCTTGAAATTGTTTAATGAATTGGTACATTAATTTAGACTCAATGACACACTTCCATCCCTAACTGTGAAACTGCTTGGTGAACATGACTCTGTGCTTTATCTAATTTCAGGGTGCTGAATGAGGATACAAGAACAGGGTAGATGCTAAAATACGTCTACACAATAAATGATCCATAGATTAGAAAGATGTTAGAAGCTGTTAAGTAGAGGTCCACAAACATTGCAAGCTGAGGGAAAGGATGACTTTATTGATGTTGAAAAATCTCATCATTGACTTTATTTTCTTTAAAATGAGCAGTAAACAGCCAGACATATTTTTTTCACTCTGTTGCTTTGGTAAGATGAGTTTGAACCACCATCATAAGGTCTCTGGACCTTTAACTTGTGACAACAGTGATGGAAGATGCAACTTTCCTAAAATGTTTTAACAACAGAACAGTATCTGTCCATGTAGATATTAAAGATATAGTCAGTGAAAGCAATAGAAATCCACCATGAGATTATAATCTAAACATCTGGGAAACAATTGGTATGTTCAATCATCCAGGTGAAATCATGGCTGGCCTTTGGATTTACCATCACATTTTTTTTCCCTCATTACTTCCTTCTTATAATTAACACCTAATATCAAGTACAAGATTTTTATTTTTATTTTACAAAAAACACTCTTCCATGTGGATTGCAATTATCTTTGCAATATTTTAAAATTAAGAAAACAGCAAAAAATAAAGAGCAGCTTCATTTTTAATGTTCCAGTTTAATTAAAAATTGTTCAAGTAATTTTAAAAATGTAGGCATTAAAATACCAATTAAGCTTAAGGCAATTTTTCCTATTAATTTTGATGACATCAGTACAGGGGTGTCACATAAAGGTGACCCCTTAGAGACAGGTTATTTTGAATTTAACATTTGACTGTACTAGTGCTGAGAGAAAATTAATTAATTTATGAAGAAATGACACCTATTTGGCTAATCCCAACAGGCTGAACTTTGAAAATCACATTATGTTTCTCACAACCAGTAACTTAGCAAATATAGCCTCTTTTTAAGGTTTTAATTACAAAATTTTATTTCACAGATGTCCATTTTGGGTGGCCACCTTGTTGAAAAGTTAAAATATTTAAGTGTAGTTTTAACTGTGCAGTATGAACAGAACTGGAATTTACAGTTTGAGATAAAGGCTGTTCAAAAGTGCAGCAATTATTTCTAAAACTGTTTATTGTTCTATTTCTTCGTTGGTGGTTAAATGATAACATGATAAAATTCATTTATTACCCGAACTCTAATGCTCTAAGGAATAGAGCAAATTTTCATGGGGGCAGTAACACTAAAGAAAGCAGAAATTTCTCGATCTAATTTGACTATTTGCGATTGAAGTTCTGTGTGTAACTGGATGCCCTAAAAAGCTCAGAATAGGCGACCTTGCAGAAACAGTTACTGGGAGTATCCTTATGGACACAGAGAAACTAATTCTTTAAGCCAGCCTGGTTATGATGGATTTAAGCTAAATTGATCTCATTTCATTTGAGATCTTAAATTGGTTAATGAGGCTGAAATATGCTTTATTTCAAGGAAGTCGTACTGATCTGGACGAGGAACAGAATTTATGCTGACGTTGGAGTCAAGTGCAAATACCACCATCACTTCTTCATTACCACGTTAACTGGTGTGATCTGTTCTGCTCAGCAGAACTTGAACAAAATGTCAGCTTCCTAAATGAAGAAGCTCCTGGCTCTCCGTGAGAAACCGGCTGATTGGTTAAAAGTACTTCAACCTTTATTTAATTCATGCCTTATAAGTGCTCTTTGGCAGGAGCTCTTGGGATCTGATCTTATGTCACACTTACTGAAACTCATTTAATTATTGCAGCTGAGGAGGGCAGGGAGATGGTTATCTCACCCCGAAAATCTAATCCTCTTCTTTATCAGCTTAAACCCCAGCCCGGGGAAGTTGGTTTGGATTCCTGTGCTTCCCTCAGCCCCACCCGCTGGTAACAGTTTGTCAGTACATGACCCTTCCTTTTGTTTTTTTTTTTTTTTTTTTTTTTTTTTTTTTTTTTTTTTTTTTTTTTTTTTTTTTTTTTTTTTNTTTGTTTTTTTGTTTGTTTTTGTGGTTTTTTTTTGTTTTGTTTGTTTGTTTGTTTGTTTTTCTTTTTTTTTTCTTTTTTTGTTTACAGGGGTGCAGACACTGTCCTGGAAATCTCTGAGCTGCTGCTCTTTGCCATGCTAAGGTCATTAAGGGTGGGATTGCAAATCTCCCCAGTGGTTGTTTCGGTTGCCAGATGAAATGAATGGGATCATTTAGATACTCTGCAACCCCAGGCAGCCACTGCCAAACCAGGCACTGGCTGTGCCTTTGTGCTGCCATGGTGCTGCAAAGGGGCTGCAGCCCCAGTGCCTCTGGAGCACGGGTTAGTATTGAATTTTAGTAAAGACCAAACTCCTGCCGTAGATTTACAAGTGCTTTTCATAGATTTTACAAGTGCTTGCTGAAAAACTTTTATGCTTTGTTCTAAAGAGAGGGAAGAGGCAAAACCACACATACTCTGCTGTTATGAGCAAAACATGAATAGGTTTTGATGGAAAGCACGTGCAGAATAAGGGATTCAGCCTAAGGCTAAAGACAGAGAATCAGTGACTTTTATAGCTTTGAAAATTGGTATTATGACCATCATTAAATTAAAGTATCTCTCCTCATGGGATTTATTTCATCAGGGGTTGAACATCTCTTAGCACAATTAGTCACCCCCAAAGTGCTGTTGTCATAAAACGTAGCATTTTGAATTGTAACTTAAGAAAATTGGAAAAGACCTAACCATTTTGAGTGAGAATGTTCAGTAGTGGTGAGTCTTAGACCAGAATGGTTAGATTTATGATAAATTCTTATCTCTGTGATTCTCCTGTTACAAATTCCAACCCGAGCAACATACAAAACAAATGGTATAAATGTTTCCTTCGAAAACTTCTGTGTACTTCATGATTACACAGCTTATGAAGTTTAGGAGCCTTGGGCAAGCCAGCAAATGTGTAAGAGGAAGGCTTAAGAATTGTTTGTATGCTTGATTTGTTTTACAGTGCATTTGGTCTTTAGTTTTGATTGGATTGTCTTACTGAAACATGAAGGGCATTTAGAAAGTAAGGAAGTGAATAGGATACATTTGCAACTATATGCCCAAAAGCAAGATCTTAATGTCAGAAGTAAATTATAACAACTTAGGTTACTGATGACATACATTATAATTCAAGGCTTGGCAAACCACATCAAGGTTGTTCTTACCATGATCTGACAAAAATATCTTTAAAGTCTTGTGTTTTTCAGGATTTATTTATGGTAGGAACTTCATAAATAAAAAGTAAATATTACCAAAGGTAAACCTATTCTTTCTAAATGCTGCTGAATCTTTCTGAAAATTAAAACATTGAACCAATAATTGTCAGAGTAGGGTGATTCCACTGGGTAAGACAGGTTTCAGCAATCTTCTTTTATTCCGGTAGTTTTGGGTGACCTTGAAGTGTTTTCTAGGGATGGATCTATAAAGGGCTTAGGTCTAAACTTGTTGCCTATAGATGAGGGCATCCCAGGCCTGTAAATCCTTCTGCAGGTGGTGTGGATGTACAAACATGGGAAGTTTTGCTTATGAGCAGCAGAGAAGCACGTGAGACTTCATGTTCACCTGGCACATGGCAGCTTTCCGTGTGTAACCTGGAGGATTTTCCATCTCAGCGTCCCAGGTCCCTTATCCGTGCAAAGCCAGCTGCAGTGCTGAGGCCAAGGGTGTTCCAGCTCCCTGCTCTGCCTCTGGCAGCAGCCCTGGCACAGGAACAGAGCAGTTCTGTCTGTGCAGCTCATTGCAAGGGTAGGAGCATCCATCCTCTCCCTGGACCATGACTGCAGCTTCCACTAACCCACAATTCTTGCACTTTCTGTACAAAGGACAAGTTCTCCATATTCCCTACTCCTTAACAGATTTACTTTCCATGCAGTTGTTAGATCTTTCCCAAACTCTTTCAAACCTTCAACATCCACAGCCTCTTCAGGCAAGGAACTCCTAATTTAAATCATAGCTTTTTGGTGGGGGAAAAAAAGAAATCTTGTTTTGTTAGTTTTAAATCTGCTCTTGTCTTTGAAGGGGGACTGGGAAGTCCCTGATCATCCTCTCACTGCCACTGGTGATTTTACACATTTTTGTTGTATTCCCATCACACATTTTGCAAGCTGAATAGTTACAGCTTTCCTGCTTTGTGAAAGAAAGCCTTTCCAGCAGCTTAACTCATTTGTATCACAGGTAGCTGGTTCAATGCCTGATCTCTCCAGTGGGATTAAACCACAAATCTCCCATTTCATGGTGACTTGACACCAAGTTTGTCTCCTGGGTGAAGTGAAACTCTCACCCTCGTTCAAGTTTTATATAAACAGGAGAAGTGAAAGCAGCTACTTTCTGCAGGCTCCTGTTGGGGCACTTAGGGGAACGATGGACTTGTGTTCCAGCCCCTGTTCTGCTGAATACTTCACTGTGATGTGCTGATTGCTCAGAGCTCAGGCACCTTTGCTCCACTGAATGACAGTTTGGTTTAACTGCACGGTGAATGATGACGAGGAGCAAGGTGATTGCTCCCAATTTACTCCGGTGGAAATGGCTACCACTTTAGAATCAGGCCCACTGAAAACCCAAAAATAAAAATATTCACAACCCTTAAATATAATAAGCCTGATTTGTCTTCATTTCAGCTGCAATCAGCAAGAGACATCCGTGCTGGAGTAAGTCTGAATGAAACATGAGATGGCATATTTAGGTTAACAATGGCTGAATTACTCTGGGCTTAGATTCTCGTGCAGGGTTTTAGTAGAAAAGGATCCATGTCATCACTGTGTCCAGACACTGGAACTGCAACCTCCTGGCACGAGAGCCACCACATTGTCACAGACAGGGCTCGTGCTGGGGCTGGACAGAGCTCCAGGACTGTAGCTGGTTCGAATCTGTGTGGATCTGAGCATTCCACAACTCCTGAAGTTTTCACCAAGCCCAGATTTATACCTAGTCTACTAACAAAACTCCATGAGGTTTTTGTTTATTCTGGAAGTGTGCATACACTGAACTAGGTCTATTCTCTCAGCAGAGCACAAGAGATTTTTGTTTTAGAATGCACACAGTATTGCCATCTGTTTTCTGGAAGTCCTAAATATCCCTGAGGAAAGTCCACAAAAAGTAAATAAAATGTAGTAAATTAAAAATCCCTTAAACTCACACTATTTAGCTTTAAAAATATTGTAATTTTTGTTTGGTATTGTTTGCTAGTGATGTCTGTAGTGTTCTGCCTCCTCTCTGGTCTGTGCAGAAGAATTGTGTATGTGTAGCTTGTTCACAGCATATGCACAATAACTGCACTGTGCTCTGCTGATCTGAATGAGAAATTAAAAGGGAGTTGTCATACGGAAAATTAAAAAGTCATAAGAGCTACAAAAAAATCTATTTTATTCGTGCTACTTATAATGTCCTGAAAAGAAACTAATGACAATGCCTGAGAAATCTTACAACAGCTCTGAGTACCCAACATGATTTGCTGTGCTATTTATATGTGCCTCAACTTCAAGAAGCAAAGCCTGGGCATGGTATTTCAAGGCACTAAGCTCTTAGTGACTAATGCAAAATGTCATTATCAGGCACTAAATGCTTCTTCTTCTTCTGTTTGTTTGTTTGGTTTTATTTCTATTTTTGTACAGCTTCCTTTGTTAAGATGGTGCTCCTTGGACCAGGATCTGGTGCAATTTTGACTCAGAATACCAAGGTGAAGTGCATCCAGTACTGGCATTTTCCTAAGAATCCTAGACATCTCTGACACCATCAAATGAGGAAGAAACATTCAGTTCCCAAACTGCTTTACAAGAGCATTTAATTCTTAGGAGGGGAATGTCTAAACAAAGCCAGTTTATAATAGAAAACCCACGGAAGCCAGTGGGTTTGAAAGTGAATTAAATTGGTGTGAGGTTAGAGTTCGGCCATCTGGGATATGTCAACATTTATGCAAGAACACCTGACTGTTCAAGAAAGAATCCCAGTTCAGCCTGGATTGGAGTCTGAGAACCCCCTGGAGCCTCATCACTTTTATTTCTGCAAGTTTCCCATCAATACATAAGTAGTGCATGCATCACAGAATCCCAGAATGGTTTTGGTTGGGAGGGACCTTAAAATCAACTCATTCCAACCCCCTGTCATGGGCAGGGAGCCTCCCACTAGACCACATCGTTCAGGGCCCCATCCAACCTAGCCTTGAATGCTTCCAGGACATTTTTAACAACTGTGTTAAAAACCGAGTCAAAACAAAGCTACCCACTCTGCCTGTTCTCCCAAATGCACTTTGAGCACAGGAAAATGGGAAGCCAGGAAGTTTAGATGGATTTTTAAAAAAAAACAGACTCACAATTCTGCTTCAGAGAATCAAATCCCACAGATTAAACTCTTCAAGAGCCCAAACATGTAAGAAGTACTGAGCTCACCAAACCAGACCTGCCAGTCACTTACTATGTTTTATATTGATTAGATTATGAGCCTCAGGGATCATTGATCCAGTGCTTGACAGACAGAGTAGCTTTCACTTTAGTGGTTACTCCATTGAACAGAATTCTAGAAGTAAAGGAGGATGCCAGATGGAAATGTCTCAGTCAGCCCTGCCTTCACTGGCAGAATTTGGGCCACCCCAAACTTTCCCCCAAAGTGATCTAGGCTGGATGCCTGCCTTACCTGTCACAAGTGTGACAGCTTCCATAAATTGACTTGGAATTCCAGCCATCCTCTACAGCACACACTGAAAACATACAACCTAAACAGCAGAGATTCTAGAGAAAGCAGTAGTTTTCCCACTCAACATCTGTTTATATTTGAGGAACTTATGACTTATTCGCCTCTTCCAAATACTCAAAAATACTGCAGTGTTTCAGAAAGCCGAGAGGCAGGATCAAGGGTGCCTCCAGACATGTAAACACCATCACTATGACCATTACACAGCTGACAGCATTTATGATCATTGGCTAATTGGGAAAAAGTAAAATGCATTTTTTGTGGCTGCTCCTTGATTTCTTTCCTTTTTTTTTTTTTTAAGAAATGTAATGTATTTCCACATTATGTTAATTCTAAAGTAAATTTCTACTAGCTCTGTGAAAACTGGAAGCCAAATGAAAGGGAACTAATCTGAGTATCTTACTGTGGGAGAACCTGCAGTGTGAACTCAACCAAGCTATTAGACACTAAAGAAACCACATGGGAGGGAGCTGCTGGAAACAAAACTTCATAAGTTCCACTGGCCACAGAATGACTCAATTCTTTGTTAGTTAGGATCAGCCCTTATAGGAGCAAATGGAAAAGCTGTGAGAAACTCCAGCAGGTAACTAATTACACAATGCAAAATCAAACACAGCCCGTCAGATATGTTCTTTACCCCTCTCAGAGTATGAAAGGGTGCTCCAGTGCCAAAAAACAAGACAAAAATTTCAAGGAATCTCCATGTTTCCATATATTTTCTGAAAATATTCCTTTTTCAATAATGCAGTAAGAACTGATGTTTTTGTGAAAATATTAATTCTTTTACTGAACTGCAAATGCCACTTGCACAGGGAGGAAGGGAAGTATGAGCCAGATGCAGAAAATTGCTCCATTTGCTGGCAGTGTAGCTATTTATATGTTGACAAACAGTTGTGCCAAGAGCAGATGGATATTTTCTAGGACTGAAGAACTGCTAATTGTTTGCTGCTGTTCCTCTCAAGTTCACAGGAGAAAGCCATTGGTGTTCTGCAGAGCAAGGCATGAAGAAACCAGTTCAAGCCACGCATTTGGCAGAGTGGCCCAGCACCTCCTCTGACGGAGTGGAGGATGCCCTGAAGCAAGAAGATGCTCTGCCAGATGTCAGCTCAACAACTCCCAGCAAAGCACAGCCACGAGGAGCAGCACTCCCAAAATCTTCCGCGAGTCCTTCACCAAGCTCTACAAAAAGTGCAGAGGTTTTCAGCTCAGCCTGCTGAACATCCTGAGCCACAAAGGTTTTTTGGTGTCTCACACAGGTTTGAATCTTGTGGAAATATGAAAGTTTTTACACCACAATGCTGGAATGATATCTATTTAACCTGACAGGGAAAAGGCATCTTTTCATAAATCTGTGTTTGAGTTACCTCTGCTCTGCTTGTTCCCATCTGAGGCTGAGGCATGCACTGCCCACTCACTGACACATCAGATCCTGTTACAGCAAAGTGCAAAAAAAGTGAAGGCAGATGAAGAGCAGGAAATGTTTTGTTTCGTGTATATTTTTTTTTTAACTGAACTGCTCTTAGCCCACTTTTGTAAAAAAAGTCACTATCATGTGTCTTGATATTCTTATATATATCAGCACCAAAGTACAATTTAGTTAGCCTAAAAAAGTCTCAGATCTGATTTATCTATGAGACACACTTCACAACACAAACCAATTTTGCTGTAGTAATACCATGTCAATATTTCTTGACAGAAGACAAATGTTGTTATTAGTTTGCCATTTCTTACCTTTGTAAAAGTTTAGAATTTTATAAAATGACTCTTCTTTACATGTCAAAATGGTAAGTTGTTGGAAAGAAAAAAAATTGAAGCCATTCTTATATCTATCAATGGTGATGGATTCTACAGTTAGGTTAAAAATGATTCTGGCACAATATTGATGTTCAAAAAATAAAAAGTAGACAATATTTTTAATGGATATGTACATTTTTCCTATTGAAACTAAGTAAAATAAAGCAGGAGAAAACCCACAAGAGCTAATTTTATCGTGTTTTTCGGTATTAAAAAGCATTTATCTTTGTGTTGTCTACTGGACCTAATCGTGCAATATGTGTAGACATAATTTCCTCTCTATGGTGATGATCCCCAGAAAAAGCAGCCTCTCTTACCTTTGCATTCATCCTCTCCTTGCTCCTTCACTACATGGAGAGTGATGAATATAAAATATAATCTCTGATTTAAATTGAGTTTAAGGGATTACTTTAAAAAATTACTAAAACTCTTGAAAGCAAAATATTTCAAGATTTTTCTCTGTAATTTTTTAAAAGTCTCTACAATGCTTAATAAATAAAACTTTGAGGAACCATGTCTTGCACTTCCATATCAATCTCCTTCTCATGCTGGTCTATTCTTGGTTCTACAATTATATCTTGTGCTAACACAAAAGCTTAACAAGCCATGCAAGAACCACTTACCTCTGCTTTAAACTGAGAGGGAGAAACTTCCAGGATTTAGCTTAGGGATTACCTGGGTGTGACTGGCATGGAGGGGAGCAGATTTGCCCAGCTGATTCCAGATGTGCAGCACCTTGTCCAGCAGAGAGCAGGTGAGCTTTGCACACCTTGTTTTGATCTAAACTGGTGCCAGGATCCTGAAGTTAACCAGAGCATAGAGATGGCGGACTCAGATTTTGTTCTGCAACACCTCTGCATGCTTCTGCTCACCATAAAATGTCACATGGAACACAATTTATAGTTTCATCCCTGGGCAAGCCAGGATTTAAGGACAGGGTAAAGAAACTGTCTGATGGCAACAGAGCACATGGAGAGGGAAACCCAGATGAGTTTGTCCACCAAGTTATCCACCAGTGAATTATGCAGAGTAATGAGTGCATTACTCTGTAATAAAACATGGTCAGTTCTGACCTTTGCAGAGCATGTATGAATCAATTCTGTTACTTGTTAGCCCAGCCAGGTTTCAAAGACATTCCTTTCCAAATCAAGAGTGAGCAAGTGGCAGTCCACAGATTCCTCAGGAGAAGCCTGACACTGAGGTTTGACATTTAAGCTGTGCTCAGCCAAGTTACCAGTGAACTGAATGCAGAGATATGGCTTCAAATATGGGTGTTGAATAACAAACATAAATATGCAGCTATATGATATCTGTATTCAAATGAATTATGCAGACCAGCTTCAAGAAGTTTCAAGAAGCTCCAAGTCTGTGGAACAGAAAGACCTCAAAGGCTATTATGATCAAATTTCACCAAAGCTGCAGTATTTATATAAATATTCACACACTCTTTTTTTCCTTTAGCACCGTCCTGATTAATTTTTAATTGTAACAAATCAAAGCCAAGAAAAACACTTTACATTTCATCTCAAACTAAGGATTGCAGAATGAAAGCCTAAACATTTTCACTTATCTAAGGACCAGCTGCACTGAAATCACTGAAATTACCGCTGTGTTTTTATTTATATTGCAACAGCTATATTGGCCTAAAACTGACACAAAGGGAGAATTAGGCCATATATTTACGTTCAGCACATTCTATGGTCCACTTTCATGCTGATTACTCTGCTATGTTTCCCAGCTCCATGCTGTGGAAGTAGTTGTGGATGATTATTTTACATTGCAGCAGCTATAGGAAAGGTTTATCAGTTCTTGTATAAAAGTAAACATACCCTCCATTCTGAGCTTTAGGAACAGCCTTCATTTTTGCCTTAATCCCATGCATTATTTAAGCAGAACATAAAAAAAAACTACCTTCAAAACAAATTACCTGGACTTTAATCTGAAAATTGCACAATAACCCAATTACCATATTCCAGAGAATTTAGAACTATTTTTGTTTGTTTGTTTCCCCTCTTTATTTACTTCCTAGCACTGGCACAACATCCCACAGAGCACATTGCATACATTCCCAGGTATAGGCTGGGGATACAGCAGGGTCAGTGAAAAGCAGAGCATATTTCAGTGCATATTCCTGTAAAATTACCATGCTTCTCTCCTTCTTTATCTTTCACCAGAGACGCTAAGCAGATGATTTTGCAAAGACTTATGGATTCATTACGTTTGAACCATGCCACATGTTCCTCCAACTTCCACAGAATTGCTCACACACTGAATTTAAGCACATACTTAACTATTTTCTCTATTAACTCTCTGAATTCTGTATGGAATTCATGAGCAGTCCCTGTGTTCTTGTAGGTTTTAAAAATAAGCAGAGAACCAAATAGCTCACTATAAAATAAAATAAAATTAAATTAAATGAAATAAAATAAATCTGTCAAGGAGGCTAATATGCTGTTTATTACACAAAATATTTAACTTGATTAATTTTTGGGGAGAGGCAGTGACAGAATGTATTGAACCCCTAATTCCTTTTTTATCTTTACAAAGATAAAAAGACTTATTTATTGAAGCTAGCTTATTTACTGAAGCACATGGAGTCATGCTAGAAGGGAATTTTTGTCAGTATCTTTGGACTTTTAAAGGGTGTCTGATACCTGTTTTCCAAAACCTCTATATGTTGCAGCTTTTTCTATGAACATAATATTATTTATCAAGAGAAATGAATTTGTACTGCCTCTGATTGAAAGTAAAGATTTGTGCACAGCAAACTATACAGGAATTAAGCACAGCCATTTATCTGATACCTAATGATTTTAAGTCATTTTTGAGATAAGTGTATGCATGATAACTTTCCTATTGTTATGATTCCTATCAATTTCTCCTCATTAAATAAAACTGTGATTTTCTATTCCCCTGCTCTATTTGCAAAATGCTTTTTTAAAAGCTAAGAAGAAAAGATAATGAAATTTACATCCTCAGAACAGAAATGTGGTTTTATCCCTGATTTGTTTCACCAGCAATCAGGAACTGCAGATACAAACCATAATTTCATTCCTCACCTTAAAAATTGCATACAATACAGACCTTTCCATGTACTCCTGATTTTAGTAAATGAATGCATTTCTAAATCCCCCAAGTTCCTGCTCTTCACTCCCCACCAGTCTCAGCCTATTGCTATATAGGAACCTGACACAGGGAGCAATTAATCCACACTGCCAAACACAAGAAGAAAGTAATGCTTTTTCAAATATCAAATCAGTCCAATTTCATTTAAACTTAAATGATTTTTCTGGTCCCTCTTCATGTAGATACCTCTGCAGTCAATTAGCATTGTCACTTTTAATCTGTAATACTCAGATACTGGTCATTTCCCATTAGAGTCTTATTAAATAGATTCTTATGGTCAGATAGAACCTTCTGCAATGTAATATCTGAGAGAGAAAACTGACAGCCATTATGCAGCTGGCATTTACTGAAAGGTTAGATACTGCAGATAACCTTAATCAAAAATTACACTGCATGCCAGTGAACTACCTCACCATTTCTCAATTCCACCTAAACGTTTCCCACCCAAACACTCTTAGGTTTCTGCTCAGTTAAGCTTAACCATCTAGATGCTTCCTAATTAAAATGTTCGTACACTTTAAAGCATCAGACTTTACATCAGGCTTTCATGTTAGACAGAGAAACCTTTTCAAGAGCTTTGCAGCTCCAGAGGTTTTTGTTGGCTGTAAAGCCACATCCCACTGAACTGTGGACACGTGTTCTCTGCTGGATCCCACTGTGCTGCCCCTCTGGCTTGATGAGAACTTGTCATTCCTGAGGCTGCCCATCCTAAATGATTCATTTGGAGGAGTCCCCTGAGCAGCTCAGCCAGGAGGCTGAAGGGGGACAACTTCTGGCACCAGGAGCCATCACAAGCAGCTGGGCAGTGACTTCAGATGTGCTGTTCTGGCACGGCATGGAGCTCAAACAGAATCAGGATTTCTGAGAGTGATCTTTTCTGTACACAAAGATGACAGCACAGGAGTCCAGCTTAGAAGGTTTTGCTGGAAAGGAACCTTCTCTGTCTTGTTAAAAGGCACTCCATTCTAGTCCAAGTAGAAGAAAAGGATTGGGTTTTTTAAAATAAAATTCTCATCTTCAACGAATATTTTTTTTTGACAAACTATTTATTTTAAAAAAGGGATTTTGTAAAACAGCTGAGAACTCCTTTGACATAAGCCCAAAGGAAATGATGGGTTGGCTGGGAAGTAGGTAGATGCAGAAATCAATATATCCATCATGTGGTCTTAAATAGCGACAGTTAAACCAGGATGCAGCAAATAAAAGTGATAAACTATCTGATTTGTTTATTTGCTGCCCTTCAAACTCAATAGAAACCCACTGACTTAACGAACAACAGAGCACATCTGTGATTCAAAGTGCTTGAATCACTACTAGCTTAAGGGTATGAGATCACGGCAAAGATTTCTACACAGCAATCCAGACATCATCAGCAATGCTTGAACCATGGCAAAACGAGGAACTGACCATGGATCTTCATGTTCTGGTTCTTAGACCTTCCTCCCACTGCTACTCTAGGAAATACATAATTTATGCAAAAGCTAACTCAATTAGTTACTGCCAGTCACTGTATTCACACAGTAGGTGCTTTCAATATGCAACTTTATCAAAATATCTGTTTCATCCTTAGCAGTGCATGTGCATTTTTTTCCCTCCTCAGATTTGTTTAACTGATTGCCTGCCTGATCAGTCCTACTGATTGTTTATCTCTGGTGGCACAACAGCATGCACGGAGCTGTGCTGCAAACTGACAGGCATCTCACTGCACGGAATAATTCAATGCCTCATTAAAAACGAGAATTAGACGTGGCTTTGGAGATTAGTGCCGAGAGAGTTTTGCCATTTTACATTCCTGTCGATGCAGACTGTAGGGATGTGTAGCATGGATCAGCAGGGTTTCAATCAGAAGACTCCACAGAGGTCACTGTGAGCAAGCCTGTGTGGGCTTTCTCCCGAGTCACAGGGATATGTGTGGGTTTGTTTATTGCTGAAATCCTTCCAAAGCACCCCTGTTTACACAGCATTAGGGTGACCCAGGAGAGAAGAAAACGGAATAAAAGCCGAAAGCTCAGCATTAATGCTGCTCCTTGTGCTTACACATCAGAATAATTTCTGTCAAACCCTGAGACATAATAACACTGATAACACAATGCTGTTTGCTAGAGTCTAACTTCTCTGTGCTTTACAAGCGAGTGTAATTTACTTGAATTCTGGTTTGATTTCATGTTCGTGTGAGATCTACAAAGTAAATCAAGGTAAAAAAATTAAGCAACCTCCAGTTACCTTCCTCTCTGTCATGTGTGTTTCCTATAACTTCCTGTCAGGGATGAAGAACAGCAGTTCATTGGCACAATGAAAAGGATTTGCACGTTCACATTTTGAGACTATCAGGGAAAATTTGGTAATTAAATATTTTCCCTGCATCCTTTTAAAGTCTCTTCTTGAACCTTGAATTGAAAACTAGAAAACTCACCATTATCCTTAATATCCTTAATATCCTACCAGCTTCCCTTGCTGGACAGACAAGGGGTTGTACTAAGGGTGGAGTTATATTAAGGCTTATACTAAAGCAGCCTGACTTTTCTGGCTGTGGGGACTGACACAAGTCTCGGGGAGGAACCTCCTTCTATTAATCTGTCTGCAAACATGGGATTTGAGGACTGAGAAGGACTGAGAAGCCCCAGTCTGTCCTTGCAGAGCCTGTGGACAGCAGCAAGTCACAAACCAGGATTTCTGCTCTGCTGTTGCACAGGAAAAGTACAATCTCTGCCCGACTCCCTGCAGCCCACATGCTCACGATAACCAGAAAGCATCTCTTTGTGCACAAGTAATACAAATATTACACAGCTCACTACAGGGAATGAGAATGAGGGACTAAGCTCTAATATTCATTAACAAATAACCACTGTTTCATTAAGCTGAGCAGTGAGGACTGTGCGGAACGGAAAACCACAGTGATTTAATATAGATTTCTAGTTGGAACATTATGATACCTGTAGAATACTTTACTAAATTACTGATGTCAGTTGTATTTCTCGTCGAGACTAGGGAAATAGGTTATTGGCACAATAAAACATCTAGAGGCATTTAAAATGTCAGTCTAATAGCAAGAACCAGTAAGGCTTTTAATTACCTTCTGTGCCATTTTTTTAATTGCTTCAGTGGCTGCAGTGCTTAGTGAATTCCTGACAGAGCAGCTGCAACTGACTTAATTTAAAATGTTTTTTAAGCTCTTGGAGGAAATATTAAGAAATACAACAGAAATACAGGCAACAACATGAGGTATTTTATATGGTGTATGTATGGAAATCTTTGGCTGTTTGCAGCATGGGCAAGAATGTTTTGAAGAGCTGGAATGGATGTTCACGTCAGCACTCTCCTGGTCTGACTAGAAGATGGTATTGGCTGGCTTTTGTAGGAGCCGTGTTTTGGCAATTCAATTCATAGAAAACGAAATCTATCCCTCGTGGTCCTGGCAGCTGCAGAGGAAAGGTCAGAGGCTCAAGAGAAAGTGCCAAAAAAATGTCCCAGGTCCATGGTAGTTCAAATAGAACTTATCCTTTCAGCTCTTGAGATCAAACTCCGATTTTTTCTTCAGGAGAGAAAGCTATTCTATGAACTGGGGGAAAAAAGGCATATGAAAATCTTCCCCTAACAGAGCTTAATTTGCACATAACTGGTGCGCTCCACCCAAGGATTATCCACAGTGATCACAGAGGTGGACCCGAAGAATACCAGTATCCAAGAATACCAATACCGATATCCAAGTGAGGTCACTTTTTTCCCAGCAGAGAGAGGAAAAGGCCACCTGCAAAGACTCATGTGTCACCCCCAGTGAAACTCTCCCAACCCCATCCTTCCCAGCCTTGGACAACCAGTTTGGGTTCAGGCACCACTGTCCCAAACACCTCCCTGCCACCAGCATCACAACAGGAGAGGTTCAGATGCTGGTCCAGCACTGCTGAAGTTTCCTGACAGAAGAAAGCTGGGACTGGGAAAATCACAGCAGAGCTCCAACCTATGTCTCTCCGGCAGGGCAAACCCATATGCTTCCAGGTTTATTTCATACTACACTGCACTCTGTTAATAAAATGGACTTTTAATCCATTTGAAAAACCACACGGGGCACAGATCCATCTTGCAAACCTCTCTTTCCCTCCTGGGGTTTATCTCGATTAGGCTGTAAAAAGACATCATTGAAAGGATTAGCTTAACACCTCCTAGCATTGTTTCAAAGGGTGTTTCTACCCTACAAAAGCACAGCAGTGTCACATTCTGGCTGGAACATGGTTAAAGGAAACTTTTTTGCTAATGACACTGCAGAGAAGATATTCTACTGCAGCACATGCAAGAAGGTGAGGACTTCAGCCACACAAGTGGTACACAAACTAACAGTGCCTTATTTACTTCAATAATGTAGGCAGGACAAATTCTTAGAAACATGAGGACACATCATAGAAACAGGAAAGAATGAAATATTCTTAATCCAACACACTGAAACTGGTGAGAATTGGAGTCATAAAATAAGACTATTCATCAAAAAATATCGGACTTTTTGTTGTCAATTCCAGATGGAAATTACATGCTTTTTCTAGCTATTAATTTTGTCTTACATTGAAATCGGGAGAAAAACGTAGACATGAGGTAGAAATGTACTGGCAACTTTTCTAAACTGAGACTTTAGTTAGATATACAGAGTAGTCCTTAGAGCGATATTAAATAGCAATTTTGAAGGTCAGCTATTGTCAGTAAACAATTTATAAATTATGCTGAAAAATTATTTTGTTAAGTCCTTTCAATAAATCCTGTTTTGTATACTACAACTTATTCTACTGGGCCCTTTCTAATTTCATTCATACTCACATAAATCAACAGAAAATCCATGGAAGTCAGTGGAGTTACACTGAATACAGTGAAAATTTTTCATGTGATTTTTCTAGGAACTGTAAATTCATTGCATCAGCTTTTCAGGATTAGTATTGTTTTAGGGGAACATGTTGGGGACAAAATCCACCAGAAGATCTTATGCTCCAGTAGTCTAAAAATTCACGCTTATGAAACACCTGTCATAATTTAAAATAGGAAGAGTGTGTGTGTGTGTGTATGTCAGATTCCACAGGAAGTGGAGGAACTGGGTCAGCATCTTTTATTTTAAGTGAGATGGTTTGATTTAAAGAGATTGTTGCCATTATTTTAACTCAGAAATGTAAAACAGGTTTCAGTTTATGACTGTCTTACAGGGAAGATTTTATTCTCCTTAGCACACCACGATGTGTGGTCTTGTTTGCTTGAATATAAAGAAATTGCATCTTTGTAGATGTGCATAGATGCAAAGGAAAAGACAAAAAGTCTCTATGTGCACAAAATACATCATTGTCATCAGAAATAAGAAAGCCTGGCCATGTGTGCATTTTTATTTTGGATTTACTCCAAAAGTCTTCTTGTAACTGGGACAGATGCATGATCCAGTACAGGCATTTCAATGTTTTACAGTCAAATCTCGTTTCAGAGTGAGTGGGTATCCCTTCTTTTCTTACCCATCTATTTTCACAAATGAGCACTCCCTGATTTCTTTGTCAGCTCTGGTTGGACAAAGCGTTCAAAAGTTGTCAGCAGGTGTGCACTGAAACAGTGTGACTGCACCAGGCTTCATTTTTCCAGAGGATTAAACCAAAATATCATTGAATAACAGCAGACAGGTGGACACATGAAAAAACCCCTAGGTGCAAGGAAACACCCTTCCAGCACAGTGACATCCAAGCTTGTTGCACAGCTTGACACCTCAGAGTTCACATCAAGGTTTCCCTCAAACATTAAAGCAAATCAGGTGCCAGTTTCACTTGTTTTAAACCACAAACATTCTGGTTTCTTGGTTACAGTTCCATTTTCATGAAAATTTGATGCAATATAGGCAAGCAAAAGAGTCTGGCAAATCACCCCCTAGAATTAAATACTCCTGTTAACACCTCTTGATTTTATGTGGAGTTACAATATCTGAGGAGAATACACAGCAAAATCAAGTCAGCTAGGTAGACGAGAAAAAGTCAAAGAGGTCAGGAATATCTTTAATAACACCTTAACATTAAAATAACATTTAATATTAAAATTTCAGTTATGCTGTGTTGCAAAAGTATCCCTGGAATCTTTAATAAATGTGGGGAAATATTCCCACACTTCTCCCAGATGTACAGTGCATTGTTTTACTCAGGGGTTTTGACTCATATCAGGAAAAAAAATTGCATATTACCATCTAATATTAAAGTACTGTTCTATAAATTTGTATAGTAAGAGTTCCAGAGGACCCTTAAAAATAGGGTAGGTTAGAATAATTTTTCATACTTAAATTCTGAAACTCATTCAAACAACATAAGCAGTGTACTGGAAGGCTACATTTTCTATCAGTTATCACTATCTTCATTCATCTATCAACTTCTATTCATTACTAGGTTCATATTATAGAATTTTATTGGATCATTGACTAATGTTTCCTATTTTTCTGCTTCTGATTAATGTGTTTATTGATGCAAAACCAAACAGATGTTACTTTTGGGAATTAACAGCAATACACTGAATTGAGCTTTAATGTTGGTTTCTTTACCAAAGTGTCTAAAAATAAAGAATTAAAATATCTGCTTCCATTCATCATTTCACCTACACAAGTTCCAGTATCCTATTACATGAAAGAGGTTTTGCACTTGAGACAAAACTTTAATTATCAGGCTGCTGCTAGAATTGTGATATATTCTTAGGTAGTTATATTACCTGTGATCTCCTAGCAGCATTTCAGTGTTTTAATTTTAACCAGTGAGACACTTCATTTTACATCTCCAGAACCTTGTTAAATACACTGAACAACAACAAATTTTTTATTGATCTTAATGGAGGTGTTCAATGTTAACTTCATTTCACTCTGACATCCATTTTAATTCCTTTTATTCCTTGCAGTCTTTAGTTTGGCATAGGACAATGCAGTTCATTGAGGCTCTAATACGTTTAATTATGCTCTGTGGAAACATGTTTAAAATTCATTCCAGTTCTAACAGATGCATATAAGCCAAATGCTTCCATAAAGAGAAAACTGGAGACTCTACAAATTTCATTCCATGCAGCAGGAAGGGAGGGTAATCCCTTTCCCATCTGCATATTTTGATGAGCTATTTTAGCCCACGAGTTCCTAAATCTGAGGTTATAACTTCGAAAAGGCAAACTCAGCAGTCCTGAGGCAAGCTGCAATCAGCAGACTCCATCAGCCCTGCCTCCCCCAGGCACAGAGCTGAACCAGAGAGGAACCCAAACAGGGGATGCCTGGAGACTGTTTCAAGAAAGAGGCCACCTGCCAGTTTAAAGGTAGAAAGGTGAATGGGGTTGTGCCTGGGAGAGAGGATCCCTGGAATTATAAACACAGGAAGCTGCAGCAGGCAGCAGATCCAGCTCAATGCCCACCACAATTCAATCACCTCCAGTTTCCAGGGTGGTGCCAACATCTGGTGTGAAGGTGGGTACTGCTATGAAGAAACCCAAGAGGCAGAAGCAGAATTTTACAGACAAAACCAACATAAATTTCACAAATTTCCCCGTTCTAATTGCATTATTCATAACTCTTGCAGTATCATTGCTGGTGACTGAGATCTGATAACCTCTCTAACAGCACTGACCCATCCCTTGCTGTGTGAGCTCCCTGACTCATCCAAAAAAATCCTCCTCTTCGACAGGATTTGGGTACGCATGTGAGCTCCAGGTAGCGCTACTTCCATTAGCACACCTCTGACTGGAATAACACATATAATTAAATCGGCATTTTGTTTGGATGTGGAATTTTGCCTAAACATCCATGCAGTTTTCCATTCTCCTCTATTTTCAGTCACAAATTTCCTTCACTGGCCAGAAGATCCTAGAATTAATTTGATTCTTTTTTGTTCTTTTCCCTTTGGCTCTTGTGAACTTGAATGTCATTCTATTTTTCTCTGTTAATGATTAGGTTAATAGTTTTCTTTTTCTGGGTTGTTTTGGATGCACCATCTCCAGCAATTTTAACTTTCCTGCTTTGATGTGAGCAGAGCTATAAACAGTACTCTAGACAATGTCCAACTCTACCATATGGAGCAATAAAAGTGTTTGATTTCCTTATGATTTATAGCACACAGGATGGGTAATTCAATTCACTCCACTGCTTGATTTGTTTTCCATTGCCAGTACACATTGGGATGAATACTTTAGGGATTATTTTAATGCAGAAACACCCAGATTGCTTTATTTGTCTAGATATCAGCACATTTTCCAGTTTATGAATGGCTTTTGGTTTCATTGTTTATTCATTTACCTGGGCTGAATTTCATTTGTCATTGGTAGGTCCCATCATGTCGATGTTTTCCCAAATGAGCTGTGCTGTGCAGGACTTTTTTCTTTGCACACTCGGTTGCTTTTTGTTGCTGTTATTACTTGGAAATGCAGTATAGATTAAGGGGATATTCTGCCCCTGCCAGCTCAGCCTCCCTTTGCACAGGACTATCATTTCAATCTGTCTGACACTAATTCAACATTCATGTTTTGACATAAGCCTCACCACAACATTCCTACTGAAGTCTGACTTTGTGACACACAACAACTAGAATTACTCCAGCTATATTTAGTTTTCACTTTTGACTTTAAAATCCCTCTGGACTACTACAAAAAGTCTTCTAAGAATCTAAATGTGATTACCTCTAAGTCTTCCTTAAGGACCAGGAGAGCAACAGTTTATTTTTCTTATTAGACGGTTAGAGCCGCAGTTAGCCTTCCCCAGAAACTTTTCCCTGAGGGAGACATGACTATTTCATGGACATGGGCATGCTTAAAATTGCATCTAGCTATCAGCAAGCCTGTAAAAGTAATTCAAATGTTGCAAAACACTTAAAATGGAATTTTTTAAAAATATGTATAATACAGTGAGTCCAAACAGCAAACCGATTTATTTCATGTGATCTAAGAATGCTTATCACTCCTGCTGGAAATCCTGGTTTCTTGGACAAAAGAGATAGTCTGTAAAGACCATACTTCAATTTTAGTGCTCCCCTAAATCACTGGATATGAGAATTTTCCTTGATTCAGGTGCACCAAACTTTAAATCCCTCTTATCTTCCAGAAGTGTTTAAGAGAAGACTCCTGCCACCAAAGTCAAGTCCTACAAATCTGTAAGATAAGCAATTCTGTAGCCTTCTAAAGTAAAACTTGAGGAAATTACTAAAAAAGTAAAAATATAGAATATAAAAAGGGAGGATAGATGTAACGCCACACATGAACACTAAAATCTGTCACCACATTATTCAAAGTTGGAAATTCCCTCCAGCAAGTGCAATTGGATACTTCTTTCTCCCTTTTAATATTTCGATTTGCCTCCAGATACTACAGAAGATAAATTTAGGTTAAAGTATTTTTTTTCTCCACAGACTTCTGAACAAAACTTTTAAAAATCATTTTGCTTTACAGAGGTTTGATACTACATGTCCCTAATTTTATGCTGAACATCTGAACATATTAGAAAATTGTAAGGATTTAGAGGAGAAAACAACCCCCAAATTTCAGCGGTTATCCTCTACTGTTCATGGATTTCTCTACTGTTGGAAGGCAACAACAGGTTTTACTGCCTATGTTGTGTCCTTTAATGCCTTTGCCTCTGGACTGCTGAATCATTTCACACAAGAGATGGTTATTTTCACTTAGCAATGCATCTGCCAGTGTTCTGTGTAGCAATGTTTGCTGAGGGAGCTGTGTCCACATGGGGAAAAAAGCACTTTCCACATCCCTTGAAATGCTAGAGTGAATTAATGACACTTTTCTGTTGGAGTAATATGATATAGGACAGGATTCTTGAAGGAGGCTATATGGCTGTATTAAATAAAAATATTAAATGATAAAGCAAGCCAATGCATGTAGATAATTCCGTAGACCTGAAGCAAGACTTGTCTACCTCAACTTTCAGTGACATGTGCTTCATAACACAAGGAGAATCAAAGCATAAGATAAAACAAAGGAATTTTTTTGCCACCAGTTTATGAAGAGAAGATTCAGCATGAAAATGGCTGTGATATATTACACAAAAAATTCAATGAAACACAAATAAAATGTTAAACACATCACAGTGAGCTATGTCACTTAATTTTTGTACTTTAACTTTCACAGAATCATACAAGCTTAGAATGGTTTGTGTTGGAAGGGACCTTACAGATCATCTGTTCCAACCCCCTGCCATGGGCAGGGATACCTTCCCCTGGACAAGGTTTCTCAAAGCCTCATTAAACCAGGCCTTAAATTTTAGGAAGTCACTCTTCCTCACATATTTCCTACCCCTGTGTATTTTTATTATTCTTCTTATTATTTCCAGCATGACTTGCAATTTCCAGGAGCTGAGCTTGGAATAGCCGGTGAGGATGTTTCTGCAGCAAAACAAACTGCACAAAAATCAGCACTGTATTATCTCTACAAACATGTACTCGTCCTTACTCATTTTGCAGTTCTCAATCTAATGGATGTCAGGGTATTTAATATGGCCCATTCTTCATGGAGAATAGTCATCCCATTTGCTGCTGTGAGATTGATAGTGCCGAGTGCTATCAATCCCCAAAGCTCTGATGCAGGCCATGGACCTCAACCAAGAGATTCCTTTCTGTGCTATCAATCTCACAGCTCTGTGCTCTCTCCAAGTCTTAAATCAGCCCGGTTGATATCTTTCCAGTTTCTGTATTCCTGCATCAGCAGTCTGGCTAAACATGGCCATCATTCACTGCCTCTGTTTCAGCAGTGGTTACAAACATGATATCACTTTTCTTTGATTATTGTCATTACTATTTATTTTTATTACAATAACAACACCGGGGTGATCAGTGCTTTTCAAACCTAGGGAAAACCACAGATGCCATCCCCCAGAAGTGGAAGAGCCATACAGGGAGATTTTACCATAGTAGGGCTTTCAAACCTAGACAGCACACATAAATACAAACTTCAAGAGCCTTGTGTTGAATAACAGGAAAGTGCAACATTTGTTCCATTATGGATGTTTCCATCTTTAACTCACTGAGCTCTGAGGCACCACAGAAAGTTCCTTCTGTTGGAGGGGAAAGGGACAAGCGGCCCTGCTCTGAGCACTACTGTTTACTTTGCCTAATGGCCATTAAGTTGCCTCCTTAAATACTTCGAAAGGCCTTACATGCTTTGTGGTCCTGGAAAATATTTTGTGTGTGTGTGAACATTAAAAGAAATATTAAATCGGCTTTCCCGTCTTTTTTCGTTTAAATTATTTTTTAGGCTAAGTTTATTTGTAAAGAGTAGTATTTACAAATAGGCACTCCATAAAAATACCAACTGAATCTAAGTCTTGGAAGGTAAGAGAAATCTTTAGTTGAAAGCTTATGGCTCACACAGAGAACAGTTGAAATGTCTCTCACATTCAAGTCTTAATATAAGCTGATAATTAAACCCTTTACCATTATTGTTGAATGTAGATTTTAAATCCTTAAAATACGGGAATGTCAAGTCACCTTTCCCACTGAGACAATTTAACAATTGAAATTTATGAGCCATATCCTTCATTACGACTTCCATTATGTAAGAGAATCTTAATTTTAAGCCCATTCAAATTTTCAGTGGAAGGATGATGAAATAGTATGAACCATAGCTTTTACAGAGCTGCTTCTGTACAAAAATGGTAATACCCTGCATGAGTATCTGGGTCTACACAGTGATCTTATTTTTCTTTCTTGTTCATCCTTCCCTAATTAATATGCTCAATAAATATTTCTTCACAAGCACTCTGCTTGGAGTGCCAAGATGAGAATCTGTATTGAAAATCAATAATTTACTGGAGACTCTATTTACTGTTTATTTTTGCTGCCCATAAAGGCTGTCACAAAGGCAGAGGCCCAACCATGGGCCACTGGGCAAAACAACTCCATCTGAAATGTCAGAGTCTACAAGTATAGCTGACCATGGACAGACAAGGAAAGGGAAAATAATGCACATAACCAGCTCAGGAAAAGGGGAAGTGATCAGTTAGACAAAACAGAGGGTGGGGTGATAAAATAAGGATTGCAAGCAGATAGAGATGGGGAAAAGTAGTGCTGGACTCATCTTTAGTTCATCTTGAGTCCTGCAAAGGGACTCCAGTGTGAAACTTGCTAGCCTTTGCTGGTGGAAGAGACATAGGTTCAGCTATAAAGAAAACTGAAATTAAGTACACAACCCTCCTCCAACATGCAAGGCTCAAATGGGAAGTTCAGCTAAACAAAGTGCTCCACCAGAAAAAAAAGTGATCAGTGAAAACCAAGAAAAATGTTCTTTTTATATGAATAAGTTTTGAAATTATTTAATAAAAAATTGATCATTTCATATAAAAACACAGAGATGAAATTAAAATGCAGTTTCTCAACTGGCCAAGGAGCTGGATTAAGTAGATAGAGACAGAGATTATTTTAATTACCAAGGAAGGGTCTTTTATTAGTCTTAAACTTGTATATTGATTTTCTCTAATTAATTTATAAATGTGGTCTATGGAGAACTTACAATGCAAGGTTTTGTAGGCACTGCTGTAAATACCTGATTTCTCTCTCATTCTTCAAGGACAGATTTCCTTATTTTAAACTAAATTTCTCTTTATTCTACAAGAGATCTCATCTACTCACTATTTCAGTCTGCAATGAATGCATCTAGTGAACTAATTTATGCCTTTTTTTGAATTATAATTACTCATTTTTTATAGAAACTGTGATTCTTGCAAGAAGAACTGATTGAACTTTCACTGCTTACAGTGTGAGCCTATAAAGACACTTGTATGAATCTTACAGTAATATCTTTACAGAAGACAGAAATGAGGATATAAAAACCTGAAATACAGTTCACTTAGATTGCAGTTTAGTGGAAGTACATGACACTTTATCAGTTGTATAAGTCCTCCTAACTAAATTATGTTACAATGATGATGCCATTAATCATGCCTGCAGCATTCTCCCCATCGTAAGAGATATCTCCAATACACTCAGGCTCTCCTAAAGAAAAATACCACACACTCATTTATCCTCTAATAAAGAAAAATAATGGAAGCAAGGTAATTACTAGTAACAGTGATGTAAAAACCAAAACATGAGCATATGCCAAAAACAATTGGGAAAAAATGAACAGTAAATTCTCTCAGTAAAACTGTCCTGTTTTTCAGCAATAGAGCGAACTATAAAGAAACTCTATAAAGCTGTTAATGCAATGTAAATCAAGGCCTCCAGAACCAAGGCTATGCAAAAATTGAACTTTCTAAAGCCAGGAGAGAAAAGCGAGGGAAAAACACCCCCATATTCTACAGCATATACTATCCCATCTGTTAAATAATGGGGGCCAAGATGAAGTGAGAAAGGGCTTAAAGCAGCATGCAGGGTAGGAATGGGACAGAGCAGTCATCAGTATGTAAAAACCATCTGTTAAAGGGAAGAATAATTTAAAGGTTATTTCAACAAAAGCAAAATAACTGCAGAGTTCAATATCTGCTTTGTCATTACAATCCACCCCAAACATTAATGCAAAGTGCAAATAGCTAGTAATTCTTTCACCTCTACAGCATGTGATGCTGGACCACACAGAGTTTAGGAGAACCATTTAAAATGAGTTACCAAGCCCATTATGAAAGAAAAATATTTATTGTTGCTTATTGGCTTTCCTTTGGAAGGAGGGTAGTTCTGCTGCATTGCAAAGAACAAGCTGTGATGTGATATTTTACATCTGAGTACCCATAGCTATCAAACCCCACCCCCTCATTTATCATAAAACTCTGACTATAACTGCTGTGGTTCAAAAGCTTCTTCACAAAAAATTGAAATTGCCATGGCAGTGGTCCCAGAAGCCAGGATATGTGCTTTGGTTAGATGTGCAGGCACAGCAAGGGAACTCCAGCCACCTCTCCACAGCACTGGCATCACATATTTATTACATATTAATACGTTTATTTATCACATGTTGGCATGTCATACACCCAACACACTCAGTGAAGGTGGCACTGCTCTAACAGGCAGCTCAGAAGACGCCAAATGGAATATTTGCCACCCCAGTTTATAACAGTTCATATTCCTTCAATGTTTTCTTAAAATCACCTGTGAACTGAACCCCTTTTTTATTGATTTAAACTGTTTGAGTAGAAGCATTTTTCAGGTGCCTATACTTCTCTCAATGCAAATCAGTGTTTTATACATTATTGCAGAGAGCAGCTAAAATTACCACAGTAAAGAAAATTATTTCATTTTCCTATATATCATCCTTACATTACACTGAAAGTGTTTTGTACAATGTGTTTTGAAAAGAAATGAAAATGCCAAGAATGACACACAGAGGCTTCATCTTCCAAACCTGCAGTTGTCAAAGGAAACACAATTTTCTGGGTTTTACACAATTAATCCTGCTGCATTTACTTCAACTTCAATGCCTGCAAAGTGTTTCTGTACAAGTGCTGAAATATGTGCATGCAAAAGCTAAATATTAGCAGGCAGAAATGTGTCATTAGCTTCTGCATGCACAGTAGAGAAAATTGAAACAAAAATGCCCTAAGGAAAATATCCCATGAATTTACAGTTGAAATGGCCAAAAACCAATGGCTAAAAAGCAGCATTTAACCATCCAGCAATATACTGTGCTTGTTGTTTGTTCTAGGCTTTTTTTATATGGATTCCAACATATGTGTGGGTGTGTATGCATCTTCTGGGCAGAATGTGAATTAGATCAGGTAAAATACATATCAGCTCAACAGGGTGCCCCAAAACACTCACCAACCAACCCATCCATTGCTGCATTTGCCATCTTAAGCAAATTCAATTTCTTTCTTTGTAATAAAATAAGCCAGTTCAAAGCAGATAACATCTCACAATAATGAGTCCCAAAGCTGCAATTTAACACAAACCTAGCAATTCTATTATACAACACATCCAGTTCATTAAAAACAACAAGCCAGCTTGTATATGATCTGTATCACCACAAATCAAACATCAGCAAACTAAGCTGCTGGGAAATGCATGGTCCAGTTAAAAAAAAAAAAAATTAAGCCATGTAATCACCTTAAACAACAGCTAATTTAGATTTAGTGTTCAGATGAATTTATGCTCAAGAGCCATTAATTGTCAGATAAAATCTGTTCTCATCCAGTAAACTTTAGAAGATGTAACTCTCCCCTATATGAACTATAGTATATTCATAGTAAATATAGCCACATTTAATGTATTATTCCACATATCTGAGTTTATTCAAATATATTGTTGACATTATCACAGGTCTAGTTAATCAGTATTACTTTATTTACTGGAAATCTGTGAAGGACAACAGAAATCCATTTACAAGATATCACTGAAATAATTTGGACTCAGTCCTTCATTTCATGAGCTGCTGGACACCTGGCAACTCTCATTATCTTTAATGAGAAGCTTCCAAACCTTTTCAAAATATGAACTGGGCACAATGGGCCCCCAGCTGAAGTATCTTATATATTTTAGCATTCACACCACTATAATGCCACCAGCTATGTTGCATTATACTTGCTTCACCTTGCTTAATGGAAAGGATCTATCAGGTTTAATGCTAATGAAATATTTTAAAATTCCTCTAGGCTCAATAAAAGGCAAGAGATGTGGCCCACATATAGTGTTCAAGTGGTCAATTCTAGTTTTAAAGCAACAATATACAACTCTTTCTTTCAGGTTTACCATTTTAATTGCTCTCTCTAATCCAATTTTACACCTAATAGACCATTCAGGATGCTTTGAAAGTAGTGTACATGTTACTGCAGCAATTTGCTTACTGCCTCACCATCCATCTCCTGGATTACTCTCAGTGTATTTGCTGCCACAATGTCTGAATATTCCCAGGACAAGATCTGGGAAGAGCAAAATGAGGCAGGGAATGCCCCTTCAACCCCAGCTAGGCTCTGTGCCTCTACACTGCACTGAGGGAGATTCCTGGGATTTAGGATGTGCAGTTCCTATAGCCATTCTCCCATCTCCCACAGAGGAAAAGCGAGAGCTGGGTTATTCTGGTTTTTTCACATACAGGAAACAGAGGTTCCAATTTATTTCTCTAAATGCTACAGGCTGTGTCTTTGGGATCTATGACAAGTACAAATCACAGCCACTGACAGAAAAAGCCAAATCTACCCAGTGATGAGTCTTGTTCTTAATTGCACCAGAAGGCAAAAGGACACTTCTTGCAATAATCAAGGCTATGTTATACCAGCTTAACAGGGAAGAGAAGGCCACAATATTAAAATCACCACAACAAACTGCTGACATGACAAAGAGAGCAAAGCTGTACTTACTACAAACTTAGCTCATCCCTAGAAGAAAATCTGCTTTAATTTGCCTCATGCTTCTGTACTAGCCGAAGAGGCACCAGTGCTACCACAGGGCAGACACAGACCAGCGTGCCTGTGGGAATCTGGCTACCTGGCAGGATTTTGCTGTTGTGCACCTCGATGTTTTGGGAGCAAACAGAGCAGAGCTGTGTGCCTTGCTCACAGCAGTGGTTACTGAAAAGCTGAACACTGTTTTCAGGGCTTATTGGGGTCACTAACTTGGGGGTTATATATTACATAACAGATTTGGGAGGGTGCTCACAGGGTCTGGTGTGGGCATTGTGTACTGTGGATGCTCCAATATAATGTTCATTTCTATGCAAGGAATGGCAGCAGGAGCAGAAAGGCAGTATATTAATTAAAATCCAAATGATTTGGAGAAAACTTGGTGCTTCAACTTTGGCAAAACCTGAAAAATTACTATGCCCTGACACTGCCTCCAGAGACTCCCTGGCCTCAGAAAGAAGTAGCAACCCATTTTGCATGAGGGAGTGAGGAGTGAGAAGCACTGCTATACAAGAAATTAAATTTCAGAAATTTCGTCTTACAACCATCAAAACTTCACATTGTTTCAATGTTTCCAAATGTTTTCAAGAGCTCTTAAATTCTCTGAAACCACCGCAGAGCCAGACACTCTGAACCAGAAATGTGAGGCTTCCCAAAATACCCCAGGGTCAGGAAATATGTCAGTCCTGGGTCAGTCCCCAGTGTCCCAGTAAGAGAAATTTGCCTGACAGGCTCCAACAATGCCAAGAAGCCATGAAACTTGCTCTTTGGAAGTGAAGGAAGGATGGATAGGAAAAAATCTCTGTTACACTTTCAGCTGAGGTGTTCTAATTTTATGGCAAGTGAATTTTCTCCTGAAAAAAACGACTGTGATGACAGTTGCCCAGACCTCAGTCCTGCTGTTATCTGCAATGCTTCCCTTAACAGGATGGACAGTGAGCAAAATCCTGGAGGCTTGGATCACTTAGGCAGATAAGGACACATTCTGCAGAAAGAGATGTGCTTCCATGGGCTGGAAAACATCACAAAATACACTGAAATGTGTCAGCTAAAAGGCACCAAAAACCCATGGATACCTTCCCCTTTAGGAGAGTGCAGAGTGCCAGGATTCAGAGATATGAGCAGTGTTTAACAGGCACCAGCTGCTGCCTCCTGTGCTGGGTGCACAGGGCTGCACATCACATCACACCTTGCAGGCTGGATTCTGAGATGTTCAGCTTTGCAGCAAGGGAGTTTGGGGATTAATACCTTATTATCACAAAGACACATATAATTCAGCAGTCTGCTTAGTATTGAGCAGGGTCCCAAGCCTGGCACTTTGCACAAAATCTGTCTTAAGCCAAAACAATTACAGATTTCCAAACAAGCTTCCAGTTGCTGGAGGGGGAAGAGAAGGGCAATGAAAACCTGTTCTAAATAAAATGGACTTCTAGTGCCAGTGAGCAGTACTATCTAGTCTTTGTATCTCAGCCAGGTTTTCAACTGTCAGAGATGGGATCTAAAAATTGCATTCAATAACAGGATTTTTAATCTTTAGAGACACTACCTGTCTCTAAACAGTGGTTGAGAGGAGCTAAACAGAGAAGCTGATCAATGTGTCACAAACACCGCGTGTACAAGCATATATACAGATATTGTCTAGTCAGAAATGTTTTGCAGAACCATTCCCAGCTCACAAAGGGCTTTTGGTTAGCAGATCTCCAGGTCAGCCAAGGTTTCATCACCACTGCATGTTTCAGCTTCTCTAACAAACCCAGAGTAACCTTGCAACTCGATAATCTTTTTAACTTCTTATTTCACAAGTTTAAGTTTTACTGTTTAATTGTAAAGGAGTAAATTCCTACTATGAGGCTTTCCAACTTAACACAGTCCATAACTTGAGCAACCTCACTTTATGATACAGACGTGTGTTACATGGTGCAAATACCATATAACATATCAGCTACTGTAACCTATAGCAATTAGTAGTTTAAAGTTTGCTGCCAAAAAGCCAAAGTGAGAGTATTTTTGCAGACATTAATTTTCAGTTCTCTTTCAGTGACTTAAAAGCCCCCAAAACTATAGATTTGCATTGACACCAGCTACACTGCCCTGTGCTTACTTTTTTTTCCTGGAAAACAGTAAGTCATTGCTACTTTGGCAAAGCTACAAAATGAAGTGACCAAGAACTGCAGAGTTGGCTCAGAAATGTTATCTGTGTTTGCGTTACTTGAGAGAGGACACAGAAGCAAGGCAAGACTTTAAATACACAACATACCACATACCATTCTCAGCAGAAGCTGTCAGCACTATTCCTCCAGCATAGCAAATTATGCTGCAAATTAAATGAGAAATTACTAGTTTTCCAGATTCTATACATTGAGAAGTGATATACAGTATAAAATATTGCTTCTCAGATAAAGCAGCAGCCCTTGCCTCCAACTCTATACCACAACAGTCACCAATGACATATAATTGCTGGCAAGAGAGAGGTAAAAAATGAATCAGTGGCTTAAGCATGAAACTGCCAGTAAGCAGTCAGACAGGGCACCAAAAAGAAGCAATCTTCTCACATGGATTAGCTTGTTTCTCTCTGCTAACTTACCACAATTAATACTACATACACCAACAACTTGAAATACAAAATAAAGAGAAGATAAATCATTTTAGTAAGCTACTGCTATTGCCTTTAACTGGAGCAAGAGATGTAGCATCAATATCAGGCTCATTGAAGGAAACACTAAGTTCCTCATACATGTTGTGCTTTTAATGCCTTTTTTTCATAACTTACCTTTTTGAACAAAGTTGAAGCAATAGAATGCAAGACAGTCATTTTACATTGTCACCATGAATCTGTGACATATGCTTAGTCTTGTTTCCTGAGTAACCTCTTTGTGTTTTCTCATTTCCGAGACACAAAGAACTCAGAAATTCTGGTAGATACCTGTTCCTGAAGGCAGCTGATGCTGCTGTGGCCTGGGGCACAGCTCAGCCTCCTGCCCATGTGGAACTGCAGCCTGGCCCAGAGCAGGAGATGTGAGAGGTGCAGCAGAACATCCAGGCTGGCTTTGCCCTCGCTGGGATGCAGTTTCCACTCACAGTGTGTAGCACCTGAGGCTGACAGGACAATGCCAGCAGTGGATTAAAATGGTGAATAAATGACATCTGCCTTGCAGCCTCCTCTAGTAACCCACTCCATGAATAGTGCACATCCACATCCTGATCACCTTAGCTGGGACTTCCGTGCTGTATCCCACATTTTCTCAGCCATAAAGTGCTCCAAGAAGAGTATGGGAAAAGCCTTTCTCATACTGAAGAACCTCCTTGTTTTCCTTTCATTTTTTCTGTATGTGTTGCTTTCAGAGCTGGCTCTCCAGCTTCTACATGATCTTTGCTGTGACTTGTTTCACCATGTAGTTGGAAAGTAAAACTAAAATTCTGGCTATCCCTACATCTGCAGCTGGCTTTAGCCCTACTTCCTAGCCTCTGTGATCCCGGGAGACCCAGGCAGGAGCTGACATTACTCCTATGCTCCATACAAACCTACACATTTTGAAGTCACAGACATAAAAAATCCCATTTTTAAAAGCAATTTTTAGATCCTGCCTTTGAAAACTAAATGCCAGATGAAAACTTGGCCAAGAGACACATACTAGAGAGCACTGTCCATCTCAAGCCACTTCTCTGAGCATCTCAAACTGCCCTGTACAATTGCCAAGTCAGTTAATTGCACCTTGTAGGTGGTCTGCATATGGGTTGGGACAGGCCTGATCAGAAGGCAGCAGTTTGCAATTGCTTTTTTTAAAATTCCAAAATATTTTTAGCTCATTTTTTACCTGCTAGCTTCCATATTAAACCCAATTAAAAATGCACTTTGTTCTTTAAAAATGAAACTCAATATCAGTCACTCTCCTTTTATCTCTTCGGTGCAGTGGTACTGCTGGAGAGAGAAGTAATTAATGAAGAGAATCAAAAAGTTTCCAAAGTGTTTCCTCTTCACAATATAATCATGATTATATTAATGTAGTGTTTTTATTAAATGAAAATCAAGCCAACTTAGGCCTATGAGTGTTGCTTCACAGGCAAAGAAACCTTTATTAGCATTCCCTAGCTGCTGCTGCAATTCTTTCAGGGAAGTTTTATTGCTGCAATATATATTCTCAGGTCTGCTACTAGATTTTTGTCTTGTTTATGGAATTTAAATGGTGTATTAGACTAAATTCTTCACTCTACCTCTTTCCAGAAATGGAGATCCTAGACAGATGAGTTGATGGGAAGAAAACCAAATAGAAATAAATCCCCTAACACTTTTGTATTAGAATTCAGTAAGCAGACACATTTTTATCAGATATCAAATTCTCTGCTGACCTCTGCTGAAGTTGTTGTGGGAACAAGGGCAAGGGAAACCTGGTCAGGCAGCTGCAAGAGCCATGTGTTACCCTGATCCCAAACCCAGAGCCTTCAGGCTGTGAGGGTGAAGCACCAGAACTGCAGCTCTGAAAACTTCAGAGTAGAGTCATGGAAGTGTTAATGTTGGAAAGGACCTTTAAGATCATCCAGCCCAGCTGTCAAACCCAGCTCCACCTCCATGCTCGCCATTAAATCATGTCATCAAGAGCCATACCTACATATTTTTAAACACTTCCACAGATGGTGACCCCACTAGTCCCCTGAGCAGCCTGTTCCAATGCTTTACAACCCATTCCATGAAATAATAACTGATCTAAACCTCATCTGGTGCAACTTCAGGCCATTTCCTCTCATCCTGTCATTGGTTGGCTAGGAGAAGATATTGACACCCACCTCACGACATCTCTCCTGTCAGGGAGTTGTAGAGAGTGAGAAGGTCCCTCCTGAGCCTCCTTTTCTCCAGGCTGAGCCCTGCCAGCTGCTCCTCATGAGCCTTGTGCTCCAGATACTCTCCCAGATCCATTGACGTCCTCTGGACTCACTCCAGGACCTCAACATCTTCCTCAGAGAGAGGAGCCCAAAAGTGAGCATGGAGCTGTCTCCTCCCTGCCTACCCTGCTGACTCCCCATTCAGGGGCTGGGACACGCCCAGAGAACCTGTGCTTTTCCAGGCCAGCTCTCACACTCCATGCCCTGACCAAGCTGGGGTCTCACGTGGTTTCAATGCATGGAGCAGCAGAGGGCTGGACCTTGCTCTGCTTCTGTTCTTTCTGTCAAGAATTCCTGATGCTCTTTCCATCAAGAATTCCTAATGCAGAACAGTCCTCAGTACAGGCCCAGCAGTGCACAGACTCCTTGAGTCACTGCGGTTTTGTCCTCTGGTCTGAAATGTCATTCCACTCTTAATTTATTTATACTAAGCAAACAATCCCAAAATCCATATAGTGACTGTCAAGGTGGCAAAGGAAGAAATTAGGCAGATGCTTTTCTCCAATGGAGCTTTCTCCCCTGTCCTACATTTCAGAAGGGATGGGGCAGGGAGTGCCTGCCTTTCCCCAGGGTTTCTCTCCATCTGGTAGGCAGTTTATGTAAATGAAGTCACGCTGTGGCCCTCACCTTGTTCAAATGGGAGCAGACAGCTTCTTTCCCTCCAGCATTTTGGGCCCCAGGGCTCAGTTTTAAAGCCAGAATAATTCTACTGAGTTCAGTGGAGTTACACTAACATTAAAATGGAGGCGTCTGAATCTTTGCATCCTTAGTACTCCAGTCTTGCTGGTGTTATTTTATTTATTCAGCTCATCTTTCCAGAAAACATCCAATTTAGATAATAGCTAGTGGGAGAAGCAATCCCCTTTAGGGATCAGCAGTGGCTGTTATATGATTTCTTAACAATTTTCTCAGTGGCAAACAAGTCTGCTACTGAAATAGTACTTCTGCAGTATGTGAGAGTACAGCTTCCAGAACTACTTAGGTCTATTAGAGCTGAGGAAAAAAACCAACAGATTCATAATGCAAGATTGAATAATTCACAACAAATTCAGAGTTTACTTGGCCTCCTTTTCTCTTGGTTAGGTTGTGCTTTTTTGGCCTCAAAAGGCCAAGAGACAGAGCACAGATGTACCCCCAATCAAAAAGAGAGGCTAAGAGAAGCTTTTAAAATAATTTACTACTGGCTATGTTGGACTGCTTGGCAAGTTGGGGCTGTAGCACTGTTGATGTGCAACAGGGCTGCTGGCACATGTAGAAGACAAAATGTCCAGATATTTTAGGGCTGCTGGAAATGGTTAATAACACCAATCAGTGCAATTAAATCTGATTGGATTCTTCAGCTTGCTATTACTTGTGCACCCCTGGATGAGAAAGACAAAAGGTCACAGTGAGATCTTCTGGCTTTCCATTTCTTGATGGTGACAAACTGCCCTGCCTAAAGCACTGCTGTGGTGGTGGCTGTGTGGGGTGTTTGAGGGTGATTTCTCTACATACAGAGTTAATGATTCAGCAGGTGGATCTCTGCTAAAAATTCCACTAATGATACACAAAAAGCACAGCGAATTCAAGCAGTCTTCTTTGATTATATGAATTTTCCAATAAAAATCAGAAAATAAATCAAACTAAACCTCTCTGTTAACATTTATTAGAAACTCTGGCATTTCTCATTAGCTATTTTGTCATTAATTCAATTTTATTTTGGTAGGCTTAAATTGAAGCTTACTTTTTGGCAGCAGTCAGGAAAGCTAAGACATGTGCCAAGAATGTATTTGTATCCAGAATATATTTGTAACACAATGCCAGTTTTGAGGGCCTGACTGAGTATCCTGCTCGTAGACACCCAACACTTCTCCAAACTTCATCCGATGCCCACACTTCAGGCCACAACCCATAACTTTGGGATTAAATGAAAAATTCTGACAACAATGAATTGATTTCATCTGGAGAATTAGCAAAGTAAAGAAAGGAAATACATAAATTAAAAGATGCTTATAAAAACTACAAGAGAAATTCAGAGCATACACAGCAGCACCACTATTCAAGAATAAGATAAGCCAGAAGAATATGACAAAGGGAACCTTACAAAATTCAACAAAGACAAGCACAAATAATCCCCAGACACAATATTGGATGGGGACCAGGCCTGGGGGTCTTGGTCAACAGCTGGGGCAAGCCCTGAGCAGACTGATCAGACCCCAGAGCTGATCCCAATTTGAGCAGGAGTGTGGAGATCTCCTGAGGTTCTTTCCAACCTGAATTACTCTTAAAAAAAACTCAAAAAAGGTGTCGAGCAGTCTTGCTAGTTATTTATACCTCCTCCTTGGTCTAGCATACCGCCTTCCTACCCATAATCACTGGAAGATATGAACTTGGGGAACGCTTCAGAGCCTGCTGATGGTTCAAACTATACATGCAATACACCCAGGGTATCTTATACCTTCAAGTACACATCAACTCATGCATATCACGTCCACATCTACAGTGTGATGAGAGTAACAATGATTTTACAAAGACCTTTGGAATCACAGGGATGCCATTAACAATCTTTTCAAAATCCTTGGCACTAACATAGCCCAACTTTACCAACAGTTGTCTTTCCTACTAGCAGCAAACCCTTCTAAGGTAGACTTGCATTAGTCCTTGTGCCCTCTTTGAAAAGCTTTAAAGAAACTACAGGAATTGTATGCGGGTTTTGAAGCTTTCAAATTACTGGAGTTTTTGCAGCAGAGAGCTGGTTTGGAGCAATTGCAGGCACAGGGGGAGTCAATCTTATTCTCAGGGACTTTAAGATAAAATTGTCTCTAGGAAACAATTGCTAATTTCCACTGACTTGCATTTTGGGGGCATACACAGCCTCATAGGAAATTTATACAAAGAACAAGATTCTCTGTTCCACCACTGTGTTTGTGGAGGAAGTGGTTATTAGTCTAGATATTATCCCACTTTTCTGAGTGGGAAAGGTTGAGATGATTTAAAGAGAGGGCAGGTTTGCTGTTATTCAACAGGCAGAGTCTTTTTTCCCTTGAATCTGTGCAATATTCATCGCAATCACATTTTCAATAAGAAATGCCTATATGATCACAGAAGCCATCATCAAACACCAGGCAACTCCTTGTTCAGTTGTAGCGACAGATACACACAAATATCAAATACTATTTGCATGATATCCTTCATTAGCAAAGGTTAGTTACACCTCTTGCACTTGTAAGGCTCTTAGCTCTTATCTCTAATTACGCTCTGGCTTGCCCAGCTGCACAGGGAAATTGCATTGATACAATCTTTAGAACTCACTTAGACCTGCAAGAGCAGGTTTGATTTAAATTACACAGATATCACCGACTCTACCTCAGGAACCCCGAGATCAGAATTTGCTGTCTATTATTAATAATAAAAGGATTCAGAATGGATTTGTCACGGAATGTGAAGCAGGGCGAACTGTGCCTCCTGGGACGTGACCTCTGAGAAACAAATTTACTCCAGCATATTATCTGAATAAAGGCTTCGTATGAAACCCACGGATGTCAATGGGAAGATGCTCAGGGGACCAGCCTGGCAGATCCAGAAGGAGAGCACTACATACTGCATTAGCTCCCTGACAGCTCTGCCTGTCCTGGGGCACAGCTACGAAGGCAGAGGATTGCAGAGGTGAGGAAATGGCTAAACTGAGTGAGATCCTGAGGCTTTGGGGCTGGACTGGGGACAAAGAAGAGACCTGAGGACTGCAGAGATGGATATCACACTCTTCAGACTGAGGGATCCTAAAAGTGAGTAATAGTGAGGCTCATATGTTAGGGCCAGTTATCCATACAGCAACTACTAATAGCTTCTAGAGATACAACTAGTTGTAGCTGGCTGCAGTAAGAAGCTGATGGGTTGAATGAGTTGTGTGTGGTACTTGGAGCAGGCAGGAGACAGGTGGGTCAGGATGACAGGAACACCACTTGATGAGCAACATTCCCCTGGAGCTGGGATAGTGTAGAGGGCAAGGATTAAGTTCTTCTCCACCTTTACTGGACAAAGCTCTGGTGAAGGAACTGGGGCACCTGGGAAGAAAATCAAAATACTTCTCCAGCTTCTGTGCCCAGCACCTGCCGTGCCATCTGCTGCCACTGCCAGTGCCACCTGGGCAAATCACTGCTTGGATGGAGCACCAGGGACAGCAGCCATGGGAAGGGCAGAGATGACATCCCACAAGCCTGAAGCCGCAGTGGCCTCTAGAAACCACAGGCAGAGGTGTTCCCACTCCAACCAGGTGTACCACAGCCATCACACACAGTGCAGCCACCAGAGATGGCTGAGTGGCATTTGACAGCTCTGACCTATGTTATTTCTCTGCGGATAATTGTATTTTTCATAAGCCAGCTGAGATGAAATGAGTTCAGATATTGACTTTGATTCTCTGGCTATTAAAAACACCCACATTTGCATGTATTTCATATAACTTGAGAATACTTTTAATTCATCAAGAAATATTACAGATGAAAGTTCTCTGAGTTGGTTTGCTTATCTGCACTCCATGTTCATTTACATCAAAGACTTCACAAATTTCAATGCTAAGTCTGATATATTTGAGCCACAAACAACTATTAAATACCTGTATTTTCAAATAAACTTAGATTACATTTCAAAATTTCTATAATGAATGAATATTGTCTGACATGTACAGAATCAACTTAAGTCTCCTCAAAGGGAAATTGATCAACTTTCTGACTTTGATCTGTACACAGTTTGCTTGAGTTTGTAGAAGCCCAAAATGGAATTACAGCCCTTTCTAAATTCCTATCATGGTTTTTGAGGCTAGAAAACAAGTGCTTGCTTTGCAGAGGAAAAGCCAGACCTTAGATCTAGTAGATATAAGTATGGCTAAATGCTTGTGCTCTTTGTATGGATAGAGCAGGGGAGATAGGAAATTTGACCATGAAATTGCTTTTCACCACTTTTGAGACACCACTCCAAGATCCTGCTTTGATTCACACAACATACAGCCTGAACAAATAGCAATTGTGTAGCTTGGTTACCCTGTGTGTTGTTGAGTTGCAGTGAAGTACCTCACACTTGTGCAGGGGGGAAGTCTCTTCCATTGCTCTTTAAAGCTCAGGGAACTCAAGTTCACAGGAGAAATAACGTCTGTGGCCCAAGTGTGTCTTGTTTGCAGGTGACTCACCCGAAGTGATGAGCTCCCTGTTGTATTACATTTTATGGGTTACTAGAGGAAGAAAGAATATTTTGGTTCCAAGTGTGACAAGGGATCTGATTTATAAACAGGAACCATAACCAGTAAGCTGCTGCAGAAGATAAAATAGAAATGGTCTAAATGTCATAAGCAGTGCCTGTGAAGGGTCAAATTTTTGGATTAAGAAACATTTTAGACACTAACCTCAGAAAGAGCCACACTTCTCTCGACAATATCAAAATTTTCTTGATAAAAAGGAGCAATTTACTGCTACACAAGAGTTGCTGTGCCTTTTTTAACCCAGGCTGTGTTATAATCCCTCCCTGACAAACAGCCAAAGCCTCTTGGTGTCCTACAGGCCCAGCACTTGCCAGGTTACCACATGGGAAACCAGTTCATGAAATCTTAAACTGCAAAGGAACCAAGCCAAATGCCATATGGACAAACTGCCAGTTCAAATGCTTTTGTGAGTCTTGGTGTTCCTTTGGAAGTCTGGGCTGAGTGCATTCTTCCTCCTGCTCAAATACTGTGTCAGACATCTACAAGGTCAAGCCTTGGGAGCACTCCTCAAGTTAATGCATTTATTTTTTAGAACAGCAAGTTCACTGATTAGCAGAATTACATCAGAAATACTCAGCTATTAAATGTCGCTAACACAGCTGCCTCAGGGGAAGCAAGGAAAAGGTAAATAACGTAGAGATGTGATGAAATGAAACACAGTCATCCACAGGAGCAGAAGCATGGCAACTTCCACAGCTTGATACCAGGAGGTGCTGCTGGGCATCCTTCCAAGAGGCAGTATTAATTAGCAAGTATATCTAGGCCCTGATTTCACAGTCCTCCAGTAATATTCAGCCTCGCAAGAGATTGCAGCAACCTTGGCAGCTCTTACGTAAGACTCACATTTTGCAGAGGAAGCTGTCCACTGTGCTTCCCAGCTGAAAGCTGCAAGAACTTTCTTTTCCTGTCTCATTTCATTAGCTTTGACTTGCAGTGATCACCCCCACAAGACTCCAGCCCGTGGTGAGCAGCGGCTGCACGGAGTCTCCAACCAGTTCTGAGTGACACATCCCTGGCAGAGAGTCCAGATCTGAAGGCATCACATGTATCAAAACTGCTGCATTAACAGTAATTTAATAATAAACTATTAGCAATTTAATTTAACTGGAAATTTTTTGCCCTTTTCTCTCTTATTAAATAGATCAAGTTGTGTATATATTGAAAATGCTCTGTTCCATTGTGGTTGCTTTATAAATATGTTCCTATTTCAGTGAGGTTACAGAGCACATAAAATTTTCATATAACTGAAATGAGCTGTGTAGGGTAAAAGTAAATGCCAGCAGGCATCTAAATATTGTAGCATCTGTTATATTTTACACTCTGTGATCACAAATCTTATAAAGCTTCACTGCATTTTAGCAGCATTCTTCACAAACTATTGAAGATTGATGGCTAGTGTAATTGCCATATCTGATATGCTATCATTTTTAATATACTGAGCTACTGCAACTGCCCCTTTCTTTGTACTATCAACCTATGTCTATTTTATGTTTCCACAAAGAGCATATTATACCAGCAGCCAGTTGTATTACTACTGACTAATATTTTTACACACTGTAGTGTTATCTTAATTTTCAGTGCAATACATTGTTATATGTAAGTACAGACAATACAGGATAGCATGCAGCAAGATAAAAACATGAGCCTTCCTTTCATAAACAGTTACGTATTTCAAAGGTATTATATTTTTATTCATTTTCTTGTTGGTTATTATCTGTACTTTCAAGATAAGACTGGTTCAAAATGGATTAGGCTGATGAAAATGGACTTTTAAATTTCATACACATTTGCAGGTTATATTATCCAGAAAGAACAGTGCATATGCATACGCAAATTTCTAACCAAATTGAAAGTTGCTTAAGTAAAAAACACAACCTGGAGTTAGAAGGAGATCAAGAATCCTAACAAAATAGTTACATGCATAATGAATATCTATTTAGAAACACAAACAACTACCTCACTGCCTTTCCATCCATCCTACTGACTAATGATGTGCACGATTTGAAGAAAAAATTCGTTTTAAGGAGCAGCAGTAGCATCTTGTTGATCAATTCAACAGGAAGCTCATGAAAAAGAAGCAGATAAAGTACATTTCCTTGGCTAATCAAACAGAGCTCTCATTTGTCATCCCCAGCCAGGCCCCATTACTCCAAACTACATTTGAAATACATACATGCCTTTAACTTCTAAATAAATACAGCATTTCTGCTGGTGATGAGAGCACAGTGTCAGTCAGAGCTAGCTGCTGATTTTCCCACCAAGAGAACTCTTTTCATTTACAAACAGCATCCAGTTGCCATTCTGTTAGCTCTGACTCCAGAATATCAGAGGTTTAAGCCAACAAACATAACCTGCCCTTTCATTAGTTGTCTGCAGATGCAGGACATGCTAACTTCGGTGAACATCTAGAATAATTCAAGCTAAAATCTAGCAGCAGGAACACACATTTGAACCCTTTTTCACACAAAAAGCACATCTGGCTACAGCTGAATTCCCCATGGGGCTAATAATTTCTTGGTTTGCAAGAAGATCCTCCCAGGGGTCTCTCGAGAGGAAAAATTTCTACAGATTGTTTAACTTACTCATCTTACTCTCAGAGGGCTTGTAAATGTGCATTAACACCTCTGGGTGGAATAAATTCAGAGGAAAGGTATCACTCTTTGAGTAACAAACCTCATTTTTTGAACCTTTTTTTTTCCATGAACAATATACAAAGTCAAATATTTCTCATTAGCTGAAAGAAAATGAGAGTGCTTCAGAACAGCAAAAGTAATAAAAAACACTGAACATCTGCAGAGATATGGTTTAATGAACAAAGACTATTGAAGGCACTCACTGTCCTAATTTCCACTAAGTTGACAGACAATGCCCCAAAACTGCCTTTCATATCCAACATTAACTAATAAGCTAATCAGAGCAGAACAAGCCATTTGTGTATGACTTTAAAATAAAGAATGGCAAGTATAGTTCTGTAACATATGTAGCACTTTGTTTTTGTTTTTAAACAAAAGAATGATTTGTTTTCCTAAAGGATGAACACACTTATGCTGAATAGTCTGTTCAATATAAAAATGCCCAGATTTGTCTAAAATTGCCGTACATTTTGTATGAGCTACAATAAACTCCACAATTGTGAACACTGGCCAAAATTCCTTGCAAAGGCTGTAAGATGTAGCTTGCCATAGTTCTGCCATTTGGCACTGAGCTGATTTTCTGTGGTGACCCTCTCTGCACTCATCAGTTTAGCATCAATAGGTGCTTGGCAAAAATGTCCTTTTCAGATGCTCCACAGGACCATGCAGAGCATTTGCTGCAGAGACCAAGCTTTACTCAATAGAAAAGCTCTGGTTAAAATGCCTATTCCATGACTCAGTAGAAACCTTTTATTAGAATTAGAAGTCATAATAAAGATGTAAAAATAGGAGTTTTACTGGGAACTTATTTTTCAGAACTGAATTTGCAGCTGTGGCATTTGTGTCCCTTGTGGCTTCAGACTTGGAAAGTGATCTAAAAATGTGTTTGGGGAGATATTTTGAAGTCTGTCTTCTGTGGCCATTTGCCTGTATCGTGTATCCTCCCCATTTTCTCTAAAATGCCAGCTCTTTGGAGCAAAGGCTTCCATCTTCTGACTGTTGTATGGATCCTAAGACTAATGCTGGGACTAGTCAGTGTGGTTTGGGACTTCAGTGGTAGTGTGATTTAGTACAAATCACACACTGTGTAAGCAGAAACTATTCTAAATTATAATAATTATTGTAGACATTAATTTTTACTAGGATGAATCCATGAAGGTACAAGCAGGCATTTAAAATTAAGCATATTCAGCATAATTTTATCTAGTCAGTGAAACTGTAGAAGACTAAAGACAATGAACTCAAAATTTGATTGATAGCAACTGAAACATATCCAAATACATAAAAATAGAGACTATTGAGGAAAAAAAGTTACAGCACTGCTTTTTAAGTACAGAACTCAATCATTTACCTCATTTAATTTCTGAACTATTCCCAGGTAAGGGCACTTTACACCTTTTAAACACAAGATGTCACATTGCCCTTCTCCTCAGTGACCTGGGCTGCCCAGACAACACTGGGAACATGAAAGGTGATAATTTACCCCACACAAAACTTTTTATTGTAGGGAACAGCTCAAACGGGGAGCTCTGCTCACATAGGATAAACCCACCATTAAGCACTGAATTAAATTACAATGGAGCTCTGAATTAGATGTGCAGAAATCTTGGCAGAAGGGTTTGTGGGTTTTTTTGAGTTTGTTTTGTTTTGTTTTGTTTTCCTATAACAATTCCCCAGTCCATATACTGTGGAGCTGCAAAAACAACCATGCTGAACCAGGGGAAGGGCTGTATTTTCTAGCATCAGTACTGGTCTATGGCAGCTTAAGATCCCTGTGAAACTACTGCTCCAGACTAAAAACCAAGATTTGCAGGAGAAAAAAAAGACACTGAAGTGAAGACTTTACCTCTGAGATTAATTTAAACAAAGGCGTCCAGGTGCAAACTGGTAGCTGAGAAGCCCAGAGGCACGAACACGGTGTTTTATCTTATCAAGCTGTGGCATTTATGGGAGAAATGGAAAGTTTGTATTTGCATCGCTGACTCAGTTACAAGGTATACAAAAACGCTGACCTTTGTGATGTTTGTTGTATACAGAGGGTATAGATACACACCAACGTTCCTGTTACAAATGAATCAATTGCACAGATAAAAAATTGATATTGTATAGCTTATGACCTGTCTTTTGTTCTTTGAGAAGACAAAACTATGTCTTCTGATCTCTGAAAATGGAGATGAAAAATGTCCCTCTGGCTACTGGAGGATACCTTCTCACCCTGGAGGAAGGGAGCACGAGGAGCTGAACATGAACCTTGCATTCCTGGGTCAGTGTGGGTACAAATACCATTAAAACATGAAGGTCACATCTCAGTGTGTCAGAGGACTAACCCAAGACCTGCACCCAGGAAAATTTAAAGGTCTCAACTCGAAGATTTAAATTCTCTCTGGTCTCTACCCCCCCTTCCTCTCCTATATCGTGGCATTAACAATTTTATTAAGCTTCTTCAGAGTCACAAGCAATAAATGGAATTGATGCTTGCAATGTGTTTAAACAAGGAGAAGTGTGTCAGTGATAAGTACTCTTGCAGTTATTGATAAGACTGAAAAATCTGCACAGGTGGAGGAGTTGGTGCCTCAAGAGCTGGGACTGCTTTTAAAGAGACCTAGATTCTGTTAGAATATATTGGGTAAACAAGGCAGAGTGAATAAAGGTCTCATGTGCAGTGCCAAGTCAACAAGGTTTTATTTACACGATCCCATCATTCTGCTGACAGATTCAGCAGCTGCAATATCTAAGGCAAGACTAATATGATTCCTCATGTGTCTGTCAGCAGTGACACTCCATGACCTTGGTGGAAACTGGAGAAGGAAGAGCACTGAGAAATCCTGTTAGCAGAAAAAAAACATGGAGAAAAAAATGTGGAGCCAGGGGTTCTTACAAGACACCAGGAGCAGCACTGTGTTAATAATCCCATTGGGAATGGAGTGTGTCTGACCACTTGATGTCAGACTTGACCCACATTTCAGTCAGCCTCCAGGGCAACAGAAGCTTCAGATTAATTTGATACAAACATTACTTGAAAGATGTATTGGGAAAGACATTTCTTTAGAACACGAGTTGTGGAAGGTCAAATATATGAAATAACATGAAAGGCGGTATTTGAATCTTGACCTACTCAAAGCAGCTAATAAAGCTCCTCCTGGCAAGAAACTCAAATCCTAATTACATTGAAATCCTTAGATCCAAACATGTCTTCAGAGTGAAGGGAAGCTTGCTAAGGCTGCATTTCAGGCACGGTTCTCCAGAAACCAACCAGACAGAAATCTGGCATCCAACACTCAGTCTCTTGGAAATACAAAATGCAGATTTACTTTCCGTCCCCAAAGCACTGGCATATCGATCAGCCAGTATCAAAGTATTTATTACTCTTTGCAAGGCAGAAAATTCTGAAGTTACGACCTTACATCTCCTTCCAGGCACAGCTGTACAGCCTGTACCATCACTTCCCTCTCCAAGGTCATCACCTTCTGAGCTTCTTGCCAGGACGTACATGAGGGTTCAAGCAATAACAATTTTTCTGTTGCAGAAATATGGTTTAACAAAACTAATCATCAGCTTCTAATTTGGGCAAGATAAGCCAATTCCTCATTGCAAATGGTCCATTTAAACACTTCAAAAAGCTTTTCTGCCTTCTTTTCCATCAAAGCAAGTGAATTAGCCAACATTTAAAATGTTAAACAAAGTCAGGTGCCTTGGACTAAAACTAGATAGAGAAATGCACCCCACTGCTCCTCTGATGGATGAATGGTGGTAAGCAGAGCAGAGGAAGGGGTGTGCCACCAGGCTCCAGAAATGGTATGTGATCAAAGCTACTCCCAGGAGATCTTTATCCACCACCTAAATCCCCAGCTCAGGAAAGCATTAACCAACACTGCTTAACTTATCTGTGTGCTTAAAGTTGCACTGTGTTCAATGGGATGGAAGCATTTAATAAAAGTTACACTGGAGCTTAAATGACTTATGAAAGAATGAACTTAAAACTGTCCTGAAATACCTCCTGAATGATGTCTAGGTCTTCACAGAGGCTTGGATATCAAGAAAATTAGAGTGGGTCATATGAAGAACTAAAATATTAGCACAGAAAGCGCAAGGCAGTGAGAAGGAAATGGACAATTGAGTGTAAATTTAAGCATCTCCAATTTATTCACAAAGCCACCAATCCAAGATATTAGTGCAGTGAAGTTTGGCATGATCTTAGATGTCAGTGGCTTTAATGGGGTTTAAGTACTTAATTTTGATGCTGTCAAGGCTTTAGGATCTAAACCAGTATGGCCCTTAAGTACAGGATCCTCTGTACCTTTCCCAAGCAAATAAAATAGAAATAAAAAACCCAGAAAAACATTGGCTGCTTCCTTCATGCCACAGCATGGGAATACATGATGATTTGTGCATCCTGCAGCAGTGATGTTATCTTTATCAGAGCACTCAAACACCAACATTCATTACCACAGCCTCAGCGACTGAAATCACTGGTTTGAAACATGCAGTGCCATTTTCTGCTCTGTACACAGATTTTCAGCAATCATAAAAGACAGACCTTTCTAGTACCCAGTGAAGCAATAAAATAATCTATATTCCCTGTGCAGAAGTAGGAAAAATCTCCACAATTGAAATAATATAGTATTAGCAGAGTGTAACACAACAAGCATTAAAAATAAAGCAGGATGTGAATGATTGTTAGTAACTAATAATAATCACAGGACTACTACCATCTAAGCTATTAGATTTCAAATAAAATGTACTAAAAAAAAACATGGAAAGAACTGGCTGAGCATTTTATATTTTATTTATTTATTTATTTATTTATTTATTTGTTGCTACCTGCAATTTATGATTTCTTCTCTTTTTTCAAAGTAATGATTTATTTTACTAGAAGTAACAGAAGAAAGTAAATATATAATCTACCAGCTTCCCCATGAAATTTAGCAAGGCAAAAAGCATACTGATTTTATATATCCTAAAAAGGAGCTGTCTCATTTCTCTGAATTTAGATGATCATGACAGAGAAATGGCCCATGCTACTGGAACAGACTATTTATTCCTGTTAATTCTCTCAGTCCTACTTCTGTCTAGAACTGTTTTACATTCTAAAGGAAGATGTAAAACTATCATACACCTGCTAGTGTCCTATTAAACAATGAGTGGATGCAAAAGAAGGGTGAGGTTGGGTTTTTTCCCTATCTCCTCCAATAATCCAGGTTTTACTCTGAAGCCTGAAGATGTGAAGGACCCTCACTAGAACTGCAGTCCTCTGAAGGTGCTCGGCCTGGCAAGTAACAGCCTTTGGAAATTTTTGACAGAAACCATCTAGTGGTAACAGTGGTACACAAGACATGCAAATTGTTCTGACTCCCTCACAAGCTCTTTCCTTGAGTATCCACTGCTGTGTTGAAGTTCAGCAGATTGTCACAGAGGTTTCTTAGTAATCTGCCCCAACACCACAAGAACTGCATTTACAACTCTAGAGCTCTCTGCAACCTCCTCTTCCAGGCAACAGGACAAAGAGAAGATTTCCTGAATGGTAGTCCAGGCAAATCCTAAAGAATTGGAGCATGGGTGGCCCAGATAGGAAAGGTGTGAATATTTCATGTCAGGATTTTCATGCTGGACAGTATAAGCTTCTCCCTAGAATGCCCAATGTGTAGATGTCAGATGGTACATTTTGGCTATGAAAAGATAAATTGTTCTTGATCTGAGCTGCTTCCAGAGAGGCTTGGGAGAGTTTTCCATAGTAGAGAGTGAGAAGTCTCACTGTGTCTCAGGACAGTGAGCTGAAGTGCATGCACCATCTGGATCAGTGTTTTTATTTCATTACCAGGGCTCTAATATTTTGGATCATTATATTATATTATGACTTTTTAGTGCATGAGGCACTACTACTGCATTCCATAATTCCTCTACTTTTCCAATTTGTCCCTGTGCCTAAGTGGAAAAGTTATGCAGCAGGAAGAGATCAGGTCATAGCTTGTTTTGCTTAGATTTGTTCCTCAGAATTTCTGACAATAAATGAAGTGCAGGCTTGCATGAAGGTGGCCTGGGGTCAGTGGGAGGGGGAGGGAGGAGATTCTTTGAAGAATACTAATAAATGTTGCTGCCTGGGACAATGAATCATGTGGGCTCTATGAGGCTGAATTTGTAGGTCTTTTATCCAGGTGGCTGAACAGATTGGAAGCTAACTAACACACACCTTGGAAAGGTCAGAGTGGCCACAAAATTCAATCCTTTCACAGCAAAACATGAACCCACTTTTTCAGCCAAGCCCTCCCATACTAAAAGTAGGAAAAGTAGTTCTATAGATGAGATTAATTTGGTCTTGGGAGTTTTCAATTTTGGGGTGGTTCTCAACATTTTTAGAGTTCTGTATGTGCTTAAATTAATTTCTGTATTAAAGCTCAATTAAAGCACCTTTGCAGTCAGTATGATCATGTGGCTTGACACCAAAATCACTTTAGCATTGATGCCAATATGTCTAACTTCATTTCTTGAGAAAGTAAGTGGCAAGGTATAAGCAAATAGAAGATTTCAAATATCTAATTTTGGAAGGACGAGGTTCTGTGCTGAAAATCAGAGATCTTGAGGATGATGTAACAATTTTTGGGTCTAGAAATAAACTGTTCCAACATTTTTCTGCACTATGTTTACGTGCACCAATGAAGAGCAGATGTAAAAGACATAAAAACTGGTTGTTTTTTCCAAACAAAATAAGCTAAAGCAACTATATTTTAGCCAAAAAAAATCTTTTATGTAAGAGATCCTTTAGATCTAGAACACAAATGTAATATCAGCTATTTTTAGTGGCATGAAATTTTTTCTAACCTTTGACTCAGAACATCCTACTAAAAGCCTCCTTTCAAAAGCATGAAATATCTGTCTAAATGTCTATATTATTTAAACCAGCAATTAGAACCAGATGTTACTGCATTTTATATTTAGACACCAAATTTCAATATCTTAAACAGAAAGAAAACACTTGAAGGACAGAAGGAATAATTTTCAAATGTAATTACAGCATATTGTTTTGATTCTCTCTCATTAATTTACCTGATTGCAAAGTAAAATTAAATGAAGTTATATTTAAATTTAAAATTGGACCTATGAGTAATGTAACATCTTATTATCTTAGTGCATGGGAAGAAGTAGTTTTAGTGTATATTTCACATTTCATTAAGCTGTCTATATCCTTCATAAAGCTGTTAAAAGATCTGGAGAATATAAAAATGCCATATTTATGAGTACACCGCATATCACAGCTGTTTTGTACTAAATTCCCCCCAACATGGCAAAGTTTTTTTTAATATATAAATCTGTATATGTACTTAAGAAAAAGCATGTGCTGTAAGTAATTGTCACTAAGAGCATTTGATTAATAATCACACTGAAAAGTTCACTCCACCTGCCCAGCGTCACAAAGACTTTGCACCAGTGCTGAGAAGAGAGCATCCATGTCAAGACTCCAATCCCAAGGGAAAAGTGAAAGGCAGCAGCCAAGCCAAGCCCGTGTGAGCCTCAGGCACCACAGGCAGCACCTGATTCACTGTCAATCCCTTGGGATCACACACACACAGGATTTATGCCTCGCTCTTTGGAGCTAGATCCAGGCAGTGCTCCTGCCAAGTAGGTGAAGGAGCTTCCCTGAACAGCAGGAGCTTAACTTGGCTGCTGGTGGATTCTCTTGGCTGGGAAATGCAACCACTCCAAGCAAACAAAAGATCAGTGTAAATGGTCCCACTTCTGGCAGCATCAACAAAAGGACAAGATTGTAAGGCAGTTATTCAGGGCTGAGGAGAAGCCAAATGCTGAAATGTTGTATTTCACTTGCAAGTAGGCATCTGCAGCTATCAACAGTAGCAAAAAGGGCTTATGGGTTTTTAAAACTTAAATTAAAACATTTTGGGGGTACTTCCAAGCTACAAAAATATTTAGAGAGCTGTAGTTTCATCTAAAGCCCAACTTTTGTGGATGTGATTGGAGAATCCCCTCATATTTGATCTGCTGCTGTTCTGTAGACGTTACAGTCCAAATCCAGACAATCATACAAAAATGCAGACATATAGCTGCTAACAGCTACCCAACATTTTTCTTCCATAAATAGAGATGCTCAGTTTGCTTTTTCTAATAATGCATCTTAATATAATTTTTAATCTTTAGCAACCAACCTTGTTCTCAGAAAAACTGTCTGCCACATTAGCAATAAAATAAATGGCAACATGTTCCAAGCCCGTGAGACTGCTGTGAAGATTTGTGCACAGGCATTCCAAATATTCCAGAGCAAGTTCACTGTCACCACAACTATCTTTGGAAAACACTGAGTGCACATGGCATAGTCCCATGCAACAACATCGAGGGGTTGATGAGCAACACACGTTTCACCATAATTCTAATACAAGCACTAAAATCTGTTTCTTCTGCTGCATCTAAACCCACAGACTAAACAATGCAGATGGTGACTCAAACAAAACTTTTACCAACTTGAGAGGGAAAGCTTGAGAGCATTTAAGTAATTCTGTCAGGATGATTCTTACAGACCTTTCTTCCTGAAGCTCCCACTGAAGCGAATGGGATATAATGCATAGGAAGAATTCACAGAGTTCGTGTCGGTTCCTCTCTCCTCAGAGAATTACTGATTCACTTCAGAGTAATAGTTTTGATTTTCTTACTTTCACCCTAAATTCACTTCAATGGATGCAAACCATCCATGTGTAGACCTTTGATACCAGCTCATTAAATTAAAATCTAGAATATGTTCTCCTGCTAAAAACTGTTCTTTAAAAATCTATTCAATCTCTGTTACACATTTTACTCAGAATGGTCTTCTAAAATTTCCCTTAACATTTATTCATACCACTGGCTTTTCTCTCCTCACCCGTGGTAGGATCATTCACACACTGGTTTGTTGCTGTATTTATCTGGCAGGACCTTTGGCCAGTTGGAAGGAGAGGCAGCCATTCCATTGCTGGAGAAATTCAGAGAAGTCTGATTGTACTGGTTCTATTGGAAACTCTGAGGTGGTACACACTACCTCCAACACTCTCCTGCACCTTTTCAGAACACCTTTCTCTGTCCTCCATTGAATTTACTTAATGAGAAAAAATGCTCAGAGCTGGACCAGGGGCAGGGTATGGCAGTGGTATGGATGGAACTGCACCATTCCTCAATGTGGGAAAGGTGTCCATGCATACAATCCCCTGCCCTTTTGTGTCGCCCGAGGGTGTAAACCAACAAAGAAGGTAATCTGAGCAAAGTGCAGGTCTGGTAACAAGTACAATTTAATTCATCTGGTCAGCTGAAGGTATTTGTACAAGCCTACCTGCAAGTACTATCTGAGAGAATAAACTAAAGAAATGACAAATCAGAAGTGTCATGTATATTTAAATTTATTCAGGTCTTCAAATTCTGTATTCTGGACAATTTTCCCTATTACAACTCAAAAGAAGTGCTCCTACTAGATTTATTTTCAGAGGAAGAATTCATGCAAGGAAATCCAGGTGCTTATACTGGAACACATATAGCTGTAACAAATTTGGAATTTGATACCTTGTTGTAGATTTTTATATTCTCATCTCCTTTGAGAGATAGGGCAACTATTTTTTTTTAGGTAGCTGAGAGCAAAACTGTCCCTGTGAAATTGCTGTCTTAAGTACTCAGCTGACAGAGATCTCTTTGTCTGTCTCTATTGCACAGGGATTTGTTCATCACTATGTAACAAATATATGAACTAATACTTGGCTCAGGATTTATTCTTTCAAAAAATAAGAGGAAGAATTTTAATAATCCCTTCTACACATTTATAGTCATTTCCCCAAATATTTTTCATCTGACCTGAGATAAAGTTATTTTCTTTCTCACCATTTTCATAAAGCTCTGCCTTCTGTTTGAAAATCTGCTTGCATTTTCTCCCCTAATATTATTTGAAGATCTCTTATTTAAAGTTTGTGTATGGCCCCTGTATTTAGCATTGATCCATTTCCATGAGTTCAGGACCTTGCATACTTGCATAAGAATTTTCCCTTCCCTTAGGTACAGAGGAGAAATAAGTCAAAACTTTCTTCATAAATCATGCCTTAGTTACTAAATCATCTCAGATTGCCCCTGCAGCACCTTCTCAATATCTCCCTGCAACCAAGTGGCTGAAGCTGAGCACTGGTTTCTAATGAGACCAGCAGCAGGCCAGAATAATTCCTGCAGATTTATACACCACACTGCCAGAGTGTATTTCAAAAACTTGCTTACAGTTCTTCATTTCTGTTATTGTTACCAGGAAGGAGTGCTAATGGTTTACTCTATTATCTGCAGTCCATTCTGGGTTCTTTTCTTACAATGAATTCCTTGTTTTGTCCCTATTTAGACTGCAATCTTCATGCTTATTCTTTTAGTAATTGGCTGCATTACTTTGTATCATGCTGCACTGAATTTTATGAACCACTTATCCACCCAAAGACCAATATGCTTGTGTTATAAATATTACATTTCTGCTCATTCCAGGCAATGCTGCTATCACCTGTGTTTAAATCCCTAATCTAGTCTGCTCTCAAAACACCTTGGAGAAGGGTGAGCAGCTGCAGTTAAATGGACTAACTGCTATGCAGTCACTTATAAAAATAGGAAAATGCCATGGAGGATTAAAAAAACAACAAAAACCAACCCACATCATCTGTGAAAGGCCAGGTTCTCGCAGTGGAGTCATTTAAGCACCAAGGGAGTTCCCTGACTTTTTAGCCAATTACAATGAAAATTACCACGTTTCATGAAATCTTGCCCAGTACCAACATCCCTCACTGCCTTCTGTTCACTCAGGGTGTTTTTTAAAGAGTCTGCATCTTGGGACTCTGAAATTTTCAAATGGTTGCCCAACACCCAGCCAAGGCCCCTTTTTCTTTTTCTTTGGGTACTCAGAGCTGTGAGCAAGACTCAAATGATGTCTTTACACGGACTGCCATCCATGTAGCACAGACATCCACCTCTCCAGCTTGTGCTTGTCTCTAACCACCCAAAACAGCATCTTGGCCTTTTTCCCTGGCATCTCCTTGCACATATTTAACTATTATGTCACAAGAATGATGATTAAAATATTGCTGTTATCCCCTTACTCCACTACATGTGACCCTGCTACTCCTGTTCCTGCCTCTTGTGATGTATTTTACCTGTCACTCAAACATTGAGAAGGGAGCCTGAGATGTGTCAAAGCCTTGATTCTTTCTCACAAGAACTGTGAAACTGCCTTTTCTTTCTAAAAAGATGCTAAGAATCATGCAGACTTACAGCTTTCAGCAATTTGTTGTTGTTGTTGCAAATGTAACTTTTGCCTCATTTTCATCTACATAAAAATTCTTCAAGCTTCTCACTGTGACCCTGGTACCCTTCTCTGTTTTGCCCCTTCACAGGTCTCACTTCTTGGTAAAATGCTTGTTCTCATTCTCATGCCCTTCTCAGCCTACCCCTCACTGGAAACAGCAACTCCTGCCTCCACTGGATGTTAGCACTGATTCTAGGCAAACTATTCCCTGCTGCCATCTCCACTTGGGAGGTTTGGTTTTTTTCCCCCAAGCATCCACAGAGCTATCCCATTATCCTTCAGAACCATTCTTATCCTATTCCTTGGCTTGACATCTCTAATGGACAAATGTTAGGCAGCTGGTGTGCTGATACTGTTTGCCTTCATGCTTATCAACTGTTTAGGAGTTGCTTTGCTCTTCACCATCTGTCCACCTCCATCTGGTGTCTCCTGTCTTATAGTTTGGATTTAAGCTCTGGTAGTGGTGACCATCTCTAAATTTTTTTGCCTTCTGCTAACAGAGCAGCAAGCACAGGGGGTTCTGGTCCATGACCACCATTTGCTAGGTACTGTGTAAAGCTAATTATTCAGTCAGCATGCCAGCGGACTATTTGCTCTGCATGGAGCAAGTATGGAACAGAGGGTGCTCATGGACTTCATATTCCTTTTGAATCTGCAACTAGCAGTCATTCCCTTCTCCTGTTGCTTCCCATTTCTCTGTTAATGGACAAGAACATGAAGAGAGAGAATGTGAACAGTGTCAATTAATATTAATTTGTTGCCTTTCTGCTTTCTTCCCTTGTTGTTTCAGGAATCTCTAGGAAAACTAGCTGAAAAATTATTTCTCCTGTTCCTCCTGAAATAAATGGAAGAGATTCAATGAAACAGAGAGACAGCAATGACCTCAAAGATCATGCCTGGTATTGATGGAGGATGAGGGGGTTGTGGCAAAAACTAGATGATTGATGTTAGCACAATGACCAGAGCACTATGCCAAGAGATATCCAGAGATGAAAAGGACAGGGAGAAGAGCAGGGAGGAAGCATGGTGCTCAGGATGCACGAGGCCATGATCTGCACAGAACAGAACATTGTGTTCCCTCAGGTGAGAAAAGAGGCAAAAGACCACACTTGAAGAATAAGTAGGCCAGGAATATGAAGGAAGGACTATGAGTTATGACAGCATGAAAAAAAATATTTTCCTTCCTAGGCCTCTGGAATTCCTCCAGAACATCACTACTTTTTTTTAATAGGAAAAATTTTCCATATTTTCTCAACCTCTAACTCATGTCACAAATAAAAAACCATATTTGTGGTGGCGAACATAATAATTTTGCTCATATGGTGTAGAGATCCTGAGAAACACCAAGTATCTATTCTGAGGTACCTGGAAATATTTAATGTCTCTGAAATTGGCCAGAAATCTACTTAGCAGGTCTGAAAAAGTACTCAGTATACTGAAGGATGGACCCTTCATTCCCCTCTTTTAAACTGAGATGTAGGAAAAAGTCCTAAATAACAACACCAATGTGATTCTAGCAACTGGGTTTTCACCCTCGAATAACATCAGGCACTTCAGATGGTGCATTTTTGGTTGTTTGTTCAGGATTACTATTATAATTACTATTATTAACATTATTGTTTTCAGATACAGATATTATATGAAAAATGAAATTACAAATGGTAACACCATGGCTTTTTAAGGAAGTGTTTATCTATGTCTTTTCCAAGACTTTTTTTGCAACTTGGGATCTTGTATGAAAAGTTAAAGAAGATCCAGGATGAGTGTATTTTAAGTCAATGAGGAAATGAAGCTGAGTGGTGTTTAAGAGATATTTATGACATATCACATATATTAACCAGCACTGATAATTTAGATGCAATCTATCTGTTGGTTTTTTTATTTCAAGAGACAGATCAAACACAACTATTTGAAACAGCTGTTGCTGGAAATCTTGGGAGCAGTCCTCAGCCTGTATGAATCATCACAGTTCTGGCAATTTCAGTGGATCTACACTGATTCACACAACAGCAAATCTAGCGTTCCACTTTTGCAAAAGCTATTAAAATGCAAGCAGTAGATTGACCATGGCTTAATGCTGCTAATCCAGCTGCCCTTGGTCTCTCTATTTTCTCTGCTTAGACTTCAGAGACATTCACTGTGTAGGTAAGCAGCATTAAATCATGAGTTCTTCAAAGAACTGGACAGTATTGATTGGCAGAGGTTTTAAAGCCATTCCTGTGAGGACTGTGCTCTGTTAGCAATAGTTTCAGCCTAATGCATACAAGCCCCAAGTCCTGGAGCTCTCCTGACTCTGGTGACACTAACACTGAACAGCAGCTGAAGGCCGACTTCTAAGGTAGGACCCACCTTTCAGGATTCAGGGCTTAGCCTTATTTTCAGTCTGTTTCTCATGAGATACTTCACCAGAGGAAGTGGCAATAAAAGCTTCGAGAATGGCTTTGCTTTGTGAGATTCATTGTGAATGTAGATGTCAGATCTTGTTCATAACTCAGTACCAAAATTCTTCTCTGCGTACAACAAAGGACTGAGATGTCCAGGCTATATTAAAAGCAGAATCCAATGTACTTTATCTCCCTTTCTTGCTCCAATATTTCCCTTTTGTTACCTTTTTATATGAAAAGAAAACATACACTTTTATGCAGTAGGCTTGCTGGGCTAGGGACTGCTGCTTTCTCTAAAATCATAGAGCACAAAGGGATTTCCTCCAAGCAATAGTTCCTATAGCTTTTAATATATTTTCAGTCAGAGACCTTGGTGGAGAGTATTCAGAAGTACCTTCCCCATATGATAACTTGTGGCTTTTATATGTGAGACCAAATCTCCTGAGACACCAGGAGGACCAAAAGAACATGAACCTGTGCAAACACACAACAAACTTTTTCTGTTTTTCTGCAGGGACCATCCTTGCCTCTGCTAATATCTGCTGAGCAGTCAGTATGAAAAGAGACCTGAGGGGTGAGGGAAAGGTTGTATTGTCTCATTTTCTAAAGAATGTCCCGAGAAGCTATCTTTTCACTGTGCTGTACAGATCTACTGAGGATCAATGTACACATGTAAAAAACTGTGCATTGGGAGATGTGGGGGATTGATCCTAGCATCCCACAGCTGATTTATCTCCAAATCATGGAAAAGCTCCAGTTTTCTTCTAGAGAAAAACAAACTATTGCTTAAAAATATTAGAGCTTGATATTTGTCTCAGCTCTTGATTAGGAAATTAGTGCTGCCCCCTCCCTTCTTCTTCCCAAATTACAGCAATTGTACCTGTGAACAGGTGCTGTCAGAAACTAGCATCCATTAGTGTATTTTCTGGTTTTATGATTAGCTGATACAAAACTGAAGTGTAATCAAGTAAGGATTCATTCGTTTGATTAGCCATTGAAATTATTCTGTGCCTAATCAGATGTCTGGCTAGTTTGTCAGCCTCCTTTGCAGAGTCTTCATCTCTAATGGGTGGTCCAAATACATTCACAAAGCAGATCTGATTTAAGTATAGTTAGGGCCCTCTGACTCATCTAGGAGAGTCAAAATAAAAGATGAAAGAACACCTCCAATGTGAACTTATTTCATTCCTCACCGACAATAATAAAAAAGAGTAATTTTGAATTGCAAAGTTTTATGTACAACAGAACAGGATTAAAGATATTAACAGAGAATGATCTACTGCAACAAGTTCTCTGTGTGAGCTCAGCTATAAAAACAGTGAAACTATAGACCCAGGTTTAAAATCTCACTCTGATTCATGGCAAACAGGCTTCTCACTTGTGGATACCAAGAGGTTTGTACTCTCAGATCTTATCTTTGGTGAGTGTTCTGTATAGCATCAAAGAAGAGTTTCCTTAAGTCTGAGCAATTGTAAAGGATGGGCGTTTGTTTGAGGTTCTCAACAGAACTTGTGATCTGACAGGTGAGTCAAGAGGTAGCATGTGCAGTTTGTTTTGGGAAAAGGTTGTTCTCGCTCCTCTCACTCTGGCTGCAGTTGCACAACATTTTCCCCTCTTCCTGAATACATTATCCCAAGGCATTACTGCTGCTGCTGATGGGCTCAGCCTGGGCCAGCAATGGGCCCACCCTGGAGCCAGCAGCATCAGCTCCATCGGACTGGGGAGAAGCTTCTGGCAGCTTCTCACAGAAGCCACCCTCATAGCCCCCAGTTCCAAAACCCTGCCAGCAAACCCAGTACAAGGAGCTGTTCTTCTACCACCGTTGAGCCAATCTGAGTCAGGCCTACAGCAAAATTCATTTCTGCAGCTCAAAGCTGTGATTTTCTTCCTCAGGCAGCTGCCTACATCTGTCCAAAGCCAGACTTGCTCAAATCAATAGTAATTTTTCTACCCAGCTAATTATTTAAGTTATTCTACAACCGTTCTAAGAAATTAATTTCTTGCTTATCTTGCTCCCTCCTCACTACTCTTGGGTTGTTACATTGCAATATATGTTTGAAAGAAAACTGTTTCAGATGCGAGGTTACAGAAGAGTTTTTGCATCTAGTTAACACATGGAGGTCAAAAACTTGCCAAACAGGAGCATGAAACTGGTTGTATTTTATCATTCCTACAAGAATAAAAAGTCTTTTAAATGCTAAATATCCTAAAGTAGTTTTACCTCATTTCCACAGAAGTTATAAAAGCACAGAGATAATCCTGTTTGCTTCAATATCTTTTTTCCAAATATTAAAAAAATTAACTGGGTAAAATTACAATATATCTTATTTTCTGTTATTTCTATTAAAAAGGTCCAAATCACAAGCAGTAGTGCTCAAATATCAGCTTAAATTGAAATGATGCTGGTACATGAAAAAATCTTCTTTGCTTTTCTGATTTTGGATATTTTCTCATCAACTGCTCCTATTTAAAACAACAACAAAAAAAGGCAAAATGCTATTGCAGCATCCCAAACAATTTCAGAAGTTAGAAGAAATAGAACTATTTGGGATTTCAAGTTCAGAAATGGGTAAATACTATAAATACAGCAAATATGATGTATAGATATTAGAAAGCACTTTTCTGGAGAAGCCTGAATGTAAGAATTCAATTGTGATTTTCCGCCTTTTAAACACAAATTCAATTTAAAAATTAAACGTTGTTTACACTGAAGTCTAAGACCTGACTGGAGTGAACTCCACAGTCTTAGCCTGCTGTCAATGAATGCTGTAGGAATTCAAGTTCAGGTGACAAAGGGAGTGTATCAACTATTTCAGCAGTTTCTTTGTTTGTAAAGAGAAGTGGTTTTCCAGCCCCTGGGAATTAACAACTGAGTTCTATACTGGATGTCGAGCTGGTATTGTGATTTCAGGGTGGAATGAAAGAAAACAAGAGTACTCTCAGGGTAAGTGGTACAGGAAATTGATAACTAGACTTGCGTCTGAAATGGGATCTACTCAGCTCTACTTGCTTCACTCAAACAGTTTGTACTTAGAATATGTCTTCAGATAAGCAACTCTCTTTTCCCTCACCCACCAACAAAATCCAGCTGTCTTGAGTGGTATTTTAGAAAGGTTTAATACAGCTTGCAGTTTAAATTAAGCAGGATTCAAAGTTATTTCTCAAAAAAGGGTCCATTATCCAGGATGGAAAGGATAAAAGTCAGAGTTTGTGCATTGACTCTTTTACTATTTTCAGTACAAGGATCGTTTTAGCTTTGTATCAGCATTGCAAGAACTTCTTACTCTCAGAAACCTTTCTTTCCTCCTTCACCCACTGGTGAAGGATTCTGCCCTTCATAGTTAGAGCAGCTCCACGCAAAGAGCAGGGGACAGGACCTTCTAAAACAGATCTGAAAAAAACAGAAATCTGGCAGGAACAGATCAGCTGTTGGAGTTTCCCATCTTATCACTTAACTTCTTCCCTTCCGCTTCCAGCTCTATCAGATCATACAGCCATCTCGTATAGAGGAGAATTGAATTGAATTGAATTGAATTGAATTGAATTGAATTGAATTGAATTGAATTGAATTGAATTGAATTGAATTGAATTAGTCAAGAGTGCTACTAATTTTCCCCTGTTATCAATTACTAATAGAAGTTAAGACAAAGTATCCTAGTTAAAATTCCAATTGACACTTTGTAGTGATGCATTTTACGGCTGATTTAGCATTTGCCTCTCTGCAGACTTAATACCAGAAAAATTGATTTAGTACTTCTGAAATGAATGAATGCTCTATTACTGACATGAGTAGTCTCTCTCATGACTTTAAAAACTGACTAAAAGTTACTGATGACTTATTTAGTAGTAACCACCAAGAAATACAGTTTCAAGAGTTCTTGTATTGTGTCTGATACCCGGTGAAGGTCGAGGAGGAGGAGGCGGAGGAGGAGAAGGAGGAGGAGCAAGAGGCCTTCTGATCTTTTCTAAAAGGGGTTGGAACTCCCTCTGCTGCTCTCTGTGGTTTGTAGGTTTCCTCTAATCTAGTTCTGCTCCAGTGAAACACAGGATAAAGAATTTGGTGTAACTGTGAACTAAGTTGCACTATCAGGGTATGCAATCTGCAGAGAAAGGTGAGATGTGAACACAGTACCTGCTTTGGGAACTATTTGGTGTGACTCATTTAAACAGGGCTGCAGAAATGCCAGGGACTTTCTGCTGATGGTCCCTTTAGGGACCCCTCTGTCCTCCTTTAAGGTGCCTCAGTTGCCCTGGAGAGAAAGGCTTACATGCAATCAGGCAAAGCTGAGTCTCCCACACCTTAAGGTCTTCCAGCTGTCACTTGGTTTCTGAGGACAGTGAGGATTATCCAACTGCCCACTTCCTACCGGGTGGTTACAGTGGTGGTCCTGCCACATCTTGGAGGAGTGCAGAGTCTTCATCCTGCTGCTTTATGCAGGCTCTGACCCAACCTCCTTCAAGCCAGAGGGAGTTGAAGCAATGATCAGGCTTTCAGAGTCACCCATAAGGCACTGATCACATCCAAAGTCATCCAGCCCCTTCAGTCATTTATTTAACAGCCTACCTCTGAGTACCCTGAATCACAGCACAGGAATTCTCTATCTGGAAGGAGTGAGAGGAGCATAGCCCTTCAATTTTTATGTGCAAAACTGTAAGTTATACTGTAAGTAAAAGAATGAAGAGACACTTACAAAGAGAAAGCTTGCTGTCAAGATATTAGGAAAAAAAACCTCTACAAACCTGAAATGAAGTCAGTGACATTTAAAAAGAAAACTAAGAATCTACTCAGCTTGGCTTTGCAGTCCAGCAGCTTGGAAATGAATGTTTGTGAGATGTTCTGTAACAAACAAATGTACCTTCTGGGCACAATAAATATTATTGATCCTCAGGCAAAAAGAGAGGAGACTGAAAAACATAGGGGTTTTTTTAGAAAAAAGCTGTAAGAAAACATCAATTTCAACTTCTCTTTCAAGTTTTAAAATAAATGCAATTGCAGATGTATACTTCGGGAAAGTGCTTCATATTTTCTGACACAGCACCTTCATATCTGCTGCGGTTCCACACAACATTGTAATTCACTGGGAATTCTCACAGGCTTCAGCTGTTGTGGACACTAATTGGAAAATTCAGTGAACAGTGGGAACTATAAAGAAGTTACACTTCAACACAAAATAGTGTCCTCAGAAAAAAATAAAAAATACTCCTGCAGCATGATGTGAGCTCCTCAAAAACCTCACTATCCTGCAAGGAAGCTCAGGGGAATTCTTGTACAATGTTAAACAGACATGAGAGGCTCAAATCCTGAAACAAAATGATTTAAACAGCAGAGTCACCGACCCTCCCAGCGGCTTCTCAGTCAAGAGTTTATGGAAACAAGTTCTCAAATTATTAGCACTAGATTTGGCCCAAATTTGGTAATTCTGGATCTAACAAACTTAATTCATTTAATTGCAACTCCTCCCAGGATAGCGTGAGAATGTGTTTATACAAAGCTTTTATTTTGTAAATAACAAAAGCAATTCTCCCCACAAACTAACCCACAACTTTGGATAATTTGTTTCTAGCTAAGTACTGCCCTCAGAAGGAGACTTCTAAAATGTTGGGTGAGAAAAGGGGAAAAAATTTAGTGCAGACACATAAATGGCTGTAATAATCAATAGTTCATTGCTTAAATCTTCCTATGTAACTGAGAAAATTTATATATTAAAAATCAAAATCTACATATTGTAATTAAGTGTTACAGTACACTTAAGACAAGTTACAATCCTTGTCTTAACTGGACATGACCTGCTCCTTTAAAAATATCTCTGCCTGTAGAAATCTGCAGCACAAATCTAGGATTCATTCTCAAGACTAAGTTTTTTTAAGAACAAGTGTTCTGTCATCATGGGGAACAGAGACTAAAAATAGCCTCCTACTCACAATTAATAGCATTCATGACTTTTTGTTGACTTTCTATTAATGATTTCAGAGGTATTCCAACTGGAGTTACATTTAAATTAAAAGCACTTACCATACATGATGTAAATCCATTAGGATTGCTTAGTTACAGAAATGTTTATTTGAGAACATTTTTTGCAGCATTGTTAAAATAGGCTATCAAGTTGCAAATGCTAAATCTATGAATAATTATTGTCAAACTGCACAATGCATTACAAGCTATTACATATCTTACACCCTAAAGTTGTTGTACAGTTTATTTGGCTCTGGAAACAATGCCAGAATTGATGCTAACCATAAAATGGATGAGATTTCAGACAACAGAGTAATAAACAAAACAAACCAGACACTTTAATTAATTGTATGGATAAAGTCCCACTTTTCTAACACAGATATGTCTAAAATTAGACTTTATGTTCATATTTCAGCTAACTGGAAAACAGCTGATCTGAAAAGGTATCAAAAACATACTGGTCTAGTGGGAGCTGATATTTTGCAGTATCATCCAGCCCTGGCCTGCTCTGTTTAGGAGCTTATCATTAGCATTTCACATTGCAAAGTCTGAAAACCTGCCGACAGGTTCTTGTGCAGCATCCCTTGCTCAGCTTCACTGCCTTTTTATGAAACATGATAATGCTTGCTGTTTTGTTTTTCAAAGCTTCTTTCCTTTATAGTTCTTAGACTGAAGGCATTTCCTGCTTCAAGAAATTTCCTTTTTGTGTTTTCTACACTGACAGCACCCTGTTAAGTCTCCAGAAATCAGCTGTGTTATTAAATGATTATTTATGTATGAGGTCACGGTAATTACCATTCCTAATGCCTTGCATACCCTAATACCTCCAGGCTGGTAATCTTTAGCATGTCTTCTTCCAGCAAGTGTTAAGAGGCTTATGCCTGAGAATTTCAAACAACTTGGAGAACAAGACAGAGTCCTGTTGCATTTCCAGCCTCACTTTTAACTGACATGCCTTTCCAGCTTCAGTTCTCACATGTGTTATCATTCTTTCGTCATCCAGTCTTTATAGCAAGTCCACAGGGCTTCATCAGTTCTCAGGCAACCTTTCCATACTGAGCAATACACCTGTTTAAACTCAAAAAAGACCATTTCCTGGCCCTATTTGTTTATTCATCTCAGCAAGATGGCCTGAAAAGCACAAACATCCACTTCTGAATCTGGAGACACTTTCCTGCAGCTTGTAAGAGCTGCAGGAGTAGCCAGGAGGCATACTGATACAGATTTCTGCTCCCCTGTTCGAGCAACAAGAAAATTGCTACAACTTCACTCACCTTTCCTTGTTATATGTACATTTGATTAGTCTACACTAACTTAATGGCATTGTGCTTAGTGCTATTTCATATACCTTCCATACACCTTCCATACATGTGACTCCAACTCACATTTCACATTTTTATCACTTGTTCTCTTTAATTCCACATATTTTTACTGGTCTCTTATTTTCCCACAATAGCTCTTTTTAGCTTATTATAAATACCTACTGGTTCCAATATATCTGCTTCAGCACAAAACCAAACCTGGATGATACGGGTTTCCAAATTATCCCAGTAACCTCCCATTTTAACCACGTGGTGAGAAAATCAGTTTGGGTCCAAGGAAATAGTCAAAAGCCCCATGGATTGTTACATCCAATTGCTGTTGTCTCAGAGGTATCAGCAGTGATTAGAGGAAATGTTTGCTCATCACATACTTGCATGCTAATGAGGGAGCATCTCCATCACACCTTAAGCCCTTTTTTTTTTTTTTTTTTTTTTTGCCGCAGGAAACTAGATGAATCAGCTTCCTGTGCATCACTGGTGATGAAAGAGGCAACAATATATGGGTGAGAGGGCATAGCCCAGAGCTGACAAATGCAACGTGATGTGGATGTTCACCCTTAACCTTTCTTAATAGCAAAGCCAGTTTAAAAAGTTCCTATTCCCCTCAACCCATGCACTTCTGCACCTCTCTTATGTTCTTCCAGCTGTGTGATTTCTGTGCTCAGAGAACGATACTAGAGAGGACAGGCATTCTATGAATATTTCTATGATATTTTGGAGGATATATCCCCTTGGGTATCTGGCACAAACAAAAAATGCCTACTTCTTAATGCTACATTGCTGTTGAGGAGTTTTTTTTATTTTTACCAAATTTTTGGTAACAATCCAATGCCTTCTTCCCAAGGTAACAAGGATGTATTTATTATATAGTTAATGGTTTATCTTCTCCAGGCCCACAGTGGTGATGCAAACCAATAATTCAATAACTACAACAACCTGCTGCCAGAAAAGCTAAAGATGACCCCGAGAGCTTTAGACATCTCCACCTGCTGGATTTGGGTTACCATCTTCTTTCTGGAGGTGACAGTGGTGCCATGTTGTGGAATCAGTAATCCAAACTGGTTAATTTGACAGCTTGCCCACAGGAGGTCTGGTACCCTCCCTCTTCCTCCTTCTTCCTCTGCTTCTCACTGTGCCCTCAAGCCCCTGAGCCCATGCTGCTTTGGCCAAAATAATGTTAATTTTCTTTCTGGTTAATGTTTGATCTGTTCACAAAGGCTGGTGGAAGGAAAAGGATGAAACCAAGCAGGGCTTCCTCTTGGAGATCAGCAGGCTCTGAGAAATGCAGCAGGTTCTGGAGAAATGCAGTATCATTCAACAGTCCATGTTCATGCTCATGAGCTGCTTTGGTGCCAAGTCTTAAAGTTAAAACTGTGAGCAAAAACCAACCCAGAAAAAAACTCATCACCCTCTGGACACTGAGACCAGATTTTCTATTGCCAGCAAGAAATGCAACATCCAGCAGACGGGCAGAATAAACAGCTAGAGGAAAAATGTAGCAACATATTTTGAAATACCATGAGAAGATGAGTTAGAGCTCATCTCATCATGCTGTCATGACACTCAGAGCATTTTTCTGCTCTTACTTCATTAAAAGCTGAACAAATTGCACAACTGAATCCATCATCTGAAACCAACCACGTCAATCAAATCTGCATGAAACCACCCGAGAAATCAAAACAGCACATCACTCTGGGCCAGCCCCAAGAACTTTGGTTGGACCCATTTCACTGTGTCAGCACTAAAATGTGCTGACTGTGCTGTGAGCTCTGGGGGCAGAGGCAGAGAGGGCTGAGATGGCCCCAGCAGCCCATGGAACTCTGTTCTCAGGAGTTTCTGTCCCCACTGCAGAAGTGTGTGCAGTTTACAGCATCCCTGCCTCATGGTAACACAGAATGGGTGACAAATCTCTTTTAAAGCACTGGGCTAAACACCACCTAAGCTGCACTCTCTTCACAAGGTCTCCCTGCCAAGCTGTCCCGGCACAGAGCAGGGACTCAGCTGTCCCAGTGTGATGCTGTGATTCCACATATCACTCAGGGCAGTATAGGCTGGTGTTGTGTCCATATCCTCAACATTTTTAGCTTTCCTTTTCTGGTTTGTATGTCTTACTTGTATGGTCACAAAGTGAGGCAGGCGAGGGACTGAAACAAACCTTTTACGTTTAACTCCACCAAATCTGTTCTTTCGGACACACATCTGCACAAATGCTTGTGCTGTCACTAGGTCTTTTCTCGAAACACCTTGTGTTATGAGTCAGTGAGTACCACTGGTTATGTTACTTGCAGCCTGAGTTTAGTTCCGTATTATGTAGTTCATACACAAGAAGTTTTACCAGATTCCTTCAGAAACTTATCTATGAATTCACAAACAAGAAGACTGGTTTAACTTCAAAGAAAATGAGGCAAATTTTATCTGGCTTGGCAATACTTTTTGAAGATGTCTCTCTGCCTCTCCACCTCTGAAGAGTAGCTCAAACCAGAAAATAAGGAAAGATGCAAAGATCTCTAGTTCAGAGTCCCATTCAAAGTTATTTTTAGACTAAATAGTTGCACTTTTAAATAGTCAGATGACAAACTGTCTTTCAATGTTCAAAATGGCTAAATATTAATTCCTTTGAAATAAAAGGGCATTATAGGTATTTATAATCCCTATTGGTATTTATAATCCTTGACATGTAACCCTACACAATATGTAATTTTGCAATTCTGCGACTACACTTCCATATTTATGTAAATGAGCTCTTCAGAGTAGTGCAGCTGTTTCCTCAGCCACATGAAGTGTTTGCTTGTTGCAGGAAAACATACGTAATTGCGTTAGGTTGGCTGCCAAGAAATAATAGTCCTAGAAGTGAAACCTATGGATCAGACAACTGGTACATCAGTCTGCATGTCACAGCACAGCTGCTGTCGCTAGGAGCTGTGGGATCAGTCCTTTGTAAACTTTCCAGCTTTTCACAGGTTCATGCCATGCTGCTTTCCCTCCATTCAGCCCAGTCTCTTAATACTGTAAAATCAGCACCCTTCATTTCTCCTGATAATGGCTTTTCAAAAGGCAAATCTTACAACTGTCTCTCTTATAGACACATTTCTTTCAGGTATATAGTACATTGCACATGCACTTTCCAGCATCAATTGGATTTTCAGTGGAGACAGTTATGAAGCAGAGAGCCTGAGTGTTCAATTTAGGATTCTGGAAACCACTGTAGAAATTTAATGGTGGGGACAGAGAGGTTTTGGGCATCAAAAGTTTGGCTGCTCCTCTGGGCACAGAAGCTGTTCCAAGTTGTCTGGCTCAACCTGCACGGCCTCCAAAAATTTCAGGGACCAGCTGCCCAGCAGGATATGTAATAGAGTAGCAGCCACACTAGCCACACTAGCAGTTCCACTGCAACTACTTGTTGCTGGAAACCATACAGAATGGTGGTAGCTCACGAATCATTTAAATGGGATTCCTTAAACTGTGAGGGCTGGTCAACTGGAAGCTTTACTGGGTTGTTAGAATCTCCTCTAATGCCAACTGGCTAAAACAAAACACACTCAGACAACAACTTGCACTGTCCGCTTTGTTCCACTCTGGGGTGAAATAAAAAGCAAACTGAGACTCTGAGGTTGGTGTTTCTTCCATAGAGACAGGCAGAGGCTGCAAGTCAATGACAAGGGAGAGAAGATAACAACCCATTCATTATACACTATAGCTCTAGGTGATCTGAGAAGCTCTGAGACACGATTCTTGAGGTTTCACATTAACACAGCTCTTTTCTCTCCCACAGAATGTTCAGGCAAGTTTGTAAGGATCATCTGAATCAAAGAAGAAAAAATGATTACTGCCACATCCAGCCATGCCTTTTTTTTGTGCATATGTTTCAGACTGACCCACACTGCAGTCTCCAACTTAATCTTTAATACACATCAAATATTTTATCTGCTGGAGCATTTTATGACCTCTGAATTAAGGAAAATAAAATGTTCACAGAAACAAACAACTCAGCTGTAAACTACCTGCCTTCACTTGCAACACTGTAAGATCTTGAACCTCCTGCTGGTTCCTGCTTTGGTGTGGCCATGAAGGCTGAGGGTGTGAACACCTTTACTCAGTATCCCAATACAATTGTCAAACTGTAATAAAACACTTTAAAGAGTCAATGCACAAAGATATGTGTTTCTCCAGCTAATTATGGGATGCCTAACTGCTTCTGTGACATTTAGACTTCAACAATTACTTAAGAAAAACACTTACTAACTTTATTATCCTGTTGATTTTCACGATGAAAGAAAACCACAAAATATGCATTTTTCAAAGCACTAGCTCCTGACTCTGTGGGTATATGTGGCAAAGTTGCAGCAGCTGCAGTGATCTGATCTCATGTTGAATTTGGTTTGTAATGGTTCGAAATTTGTTTATTTTTTCAGATGAAATAAGAAAGCTTGGTCAACAGTAGCATGTATTTAGTAAAACCACAATCTATACATAAACCACTTTGCAAATCGCATCTCTCAATTTCTTCTCAAATGAAGGCTCACAAATGGAGAACAGTGAAGATCCACATTTTGTCACAGAAAACAGTGTTTTTTCCTTCTATTTTCTATTACCACATCTCAAAATCTATCCTCCCTGCCACTTTCCAAAAATGAAGATTCCTCCTTTTCTTCTGACAGCCTCGGACTTCCCCTTTCTACATAACCCACAGAACTCTCACAGTGAATCAGCAATCCAGTCACGGGAAGCCTGATGTGCCTCACTCTGGAGAGCAGCTGAGATGCAGTGAAATGAGGCACGTTGGCTCCAGCTGAGGATGCTGCCTTATCAGCTCTCACAGCCCCTGCCAGGGACTGACCTTGGTGATTGATTTCTGCACAGCTGAGCCACCAGCTCTGTTCCACACTGTATTTTCTCTCTGGCCTCTGCTGACAAAAGGGCTGCTGGTGCTGGATGTCCAGGGGTGTGGAACCCACAGAAAATCTGCGGAGCAGCCGATGCTACCTGAACACAAGGAGAGCTTCAACAAGTTCCCACCTGCAAACTCTGCTGAGACACTCACAGGCACAGGGAGGGGAAATGCAATAAGCTGAGGCATGGGGATGCTGGGGAAAAAGGGTGCCCTGAACTGCTGCACATCCAGTTTCAGAGCTGGGGAAGGAAGCTGTGATGTCGGTGGTGGTGGGCAAAGGCTGCCTGTCACATCACCAGATCACACTCACCTCTAATTAAATTCAATTTACTGCTTCTATAACTAAGTAGAAACCACAGCCTCCAAGGAATTGTCATTTCTGCTAAAAAGCAAGTAAAAAATCACAAGGAAGTGTAGCTTAGAGTATGAAACAAAAAGACAACTGTACAGACACTGCTTTTTTTCTTTTAAAGAGAAGCTAAGACACAGGTTTTAAGCAATCACCGAGTTTGTGAAACAAAGTTTGATGGGGAGGACCAAGTGCACTGATGCTAAGGATTTCACAATCCCAGGGAGGCATTCCACCGGCACACTGTAAATGAACTCCCACTCACCCATTGCAGAGGAGACAACAAAGCACTCATTTACAACACTGCACAACATCTGCAGGTAAAACCAGTCTCTGTGAGGACTCTGAACCAGGAACAGATGAGTTACAGAAGCTCTTGTGAAAGAACAAGAGTGCTTCTGTTGAAGCCACCCAGTGCAGGTGAGGCCCGAGGTAAAGACGGTAACACAAGAAAAAGTGGTAACTCAAACCAGTCCACCAGAAATTGGTTCATCAGTGGTTAGTGCCTATTTCAGAGGAAATAGATTGAGAAGCTGATAATTAATATACACAAACTAATCGTGACAAATCATAACTACAGCAATTGCTACTGTCTGAGTAAAGCTATAGATGTACTAATTTGCCACTTACACAACAATACATTCCTTTGTTAGAGCCTGGACTGAATGAGTCCTGCCAGGCTTAGTGGAACACTGCATCACTACTCTAATGGGGGAGATCCATTTGCTTTAGAGTAATCACAATTAACAGCTACTGTGTGCTGAGAACTGATTTCTCACACATCTGCAATGGGAAATAATGAGCCTTCAGCTGCCTCTAGAATCAGAAGGCTAAAATACAGACAAGCCCGGGGTCTGTACCTGGAACAAAAGCTCAAGCAGGACAAAAGAATTAGAACAAAGGGAAGTGTGTCATATTCATCAGTTTTACCCTAAAGAGCCTCTTGTTTTCTCTTAAGGCCTATTCCACTTCCTAACTCGAGAATTTCATTGACTTCACTTGGGCTGTGAGTCAATTTTTTTCACTTTTACTGGATGACCCAGATTTTAGACACCATGCTCATTAATCTATTCCAAATACAAGTTAAGCATATGACAAATTATTTCCTCATGTGTATTCTGTTCTAAAATCAGACCCAAAACAGCTTAGTAATTTGCATTGTTAGTATATTTGAAAGTTCCTCACTTTTTGTGTTCAGACAGTTTTTGCTACTATTAGAATTGTCCCTTCAATAAATACACTTATTTAACCAGAAGAGAGGAGATCACTAATACAGAAAGAAGTTTTAATCCTACACATATCCACATAACCAAGGAAAAGGAAGTATGAGCCCAAATATATCAATTTTACTTTGAAGGACTTACTAAAAATCATAGACTAAAGAAGCTTATTTTCTTGGAGATGATTTTTTGGTACGGCAATATCTGACATCAATGTAAGGACAGCCAAACTTCCTTAGTATGCAGTGAGGTGCCTGGAGTACTGCAGTAATTACACATTTGGCAGGACATAAACTCCTCTGTGTTTGTGGGCAGCCTGTTAGTCAGAGTGCAGAAGGTGAGGGGCACAGATCAAAAAGCAGGCTCAAACACCACATGGGGAAAAAAAAAATAAGGAAGGTACGTATATGGCTATAGCATCAATGGTCGACTGATCTGATCCCTCTGCATGTGGTAGAATAAAATCTTCTGAAATCAAATCCCTTCCCTAACCTCTCATCATTCTTGAGGCCATGAACACTCACTAGTGTTAATGTAAATGTTGTCAGGCACCCAACCATTATTTCAAAAAGCACCATTTCTCTCAGAAGTACGTTCCCCAGGTCTCCCAGCACACTCTGCACTGTCTGACTGTCGTTAGATTGCACACTCCTTGGGCCACCAAGTGTCATTTTTGCTGCCTCTTACAGCACTAAGCACATTATTGAAGCTTAGCATCTATAACTATGAAAGGCAAAGCAAAATCCCACAAGTTAACTTTGATGTGGTTGCAGATCCCAGTCCTGTTCTGACATCAGGAAATTGGACTCATGAAGGATTTGGGAAGGCTGTTAGAAAACATGGTGAAGATATTTAGAGCTCACCTACTGAGGGAAAAATGGGAAACTTGACACGGTTTGCTGCAGTTTATTTAACTTCATGAAACCTCTCCATGGGCACTTATAATCAGTGACTTTAACTTGCTCAGGGAGGGCCTCTCCACATAAAGAAGTTTTACACAAACCTGGGCTATGAATTTCTGGATCTCTGATGGCTCTATATTCACTTCCAGGTAGTGATGATGGCTGAGTCCACTTTTGCATATACAAATATATATATATGAATATATAAAAATACATATATATATACTCACAAGCCATGCCCACATAGGGATTTAGCATAAGGAGAAATAAACAGCTCACATTCTGCTGAGCAGCACTCTGAAGTGTCAGATGGCAATGATAACAGCCAGATCTTCAGGGTATATGTACCTTTGTCATCAAACTTTAATCCAGACATTCTCTGCCACTTCTGAGCCCTGTTATTTCAGATAGCTTTCCTTCCATGTAGCATGGGGAATGTGCAGGCTGGCACGGACTTTCATTTCTAGTTTCTATGGGGTGACAGCACTGTACCATCTAAGAAGAGAATTAAAATGCCATCATGCTGGGTGCATGCATAATACCATAGTGAGAAATTCTGTCTCATCTCCTACCACTGAATATTTATACAGAACAAGTGACTGGATTCCCAAATGAAGTTTGGGGCTCTGTTGTGTTTGTGATTTTTTGCATGTCCATAACAAGTCAATCACAGGCCTAAAATATTTATCTCATTGGAGATGACAAAATCCCAGGGAACATCTCCCTCTCATGATCCAAAACTCATATGACAGCATATTTTAGCAACACTGGATCCTTCTCTTATAAACAGGTTTTAAGGGAAGCTAGGATTTTGTTTAAAATTCAACTTTTCCTAGAGTATCCAAGACACACTCCTCCTTGCCTGTATCCATTTCCAGTGAAGTGGTGAATATTTTTACTACAGTAAGAACTGGGACTTAAAGGACAGCAAACCATACTGATATGATAGTTGGGTGTAACTAGTGATAAGAACTCTGGAACGGATCATTGGATCAGGACTTCATCCTGACCTTTTTGAATAGGACATGATGAACTAGATCCACCCAGATTTTGTCACCACTATTTTAAATCAGAAACCACAAAACCACACAGTATCAAATGCATTCTCAGTTACTTCATTCCCTTGGTGGAAGGAAACAGCACTGATCTCTTCCTCAGGAGTTACATTCATAGCCCTCCTATTAGAAAACAGAGAGACCAAGCACTTGTACCAAGTCATACTACATAATCAGTCATTCTGTTGGAAGGAAAATATTTGGCTGTACTCTGCCAATTCAACCCAATTCTCAAGCAATACTGCCCTTCCTTGCTATTAAGCATCTCAGCCTCCCCAGTTTATAATAAATGGAATTGGAATTCTCTGTCTTTTACCACAGCATTTCCCACTGATTTAATCAGTCTATTCATATTTCTTGCTGACCTGATTTTTCTCCCCTTTCACTTCTAAATCTTCTATTGACTTGAATTAATCTTGCAGAGTACAACTGGGAACTCATTGAGTTTTGAATGCAAGCTCTGGTAGCTCACAGAAGGCCTTCTCACACATCTATTAAAAGAAAAAAAAGGTTAAATGCCTAGTGAGAGAGGTAGCCAGGTGCCATTCAAAAAACCATAGCCCAATACACACAAGTAGAGAATAAAAGTGATGGTGAAAGCAAATCTGTTCCTGAGAAACAGTTTCGATTCAAGTCAAAACTCATTTGGGTGAAAGAGTACAACTTTGCATAGGAAAAGTAAAGACAGAATTGTTACTGAAATTAAGGTCCAGACAAGTTTCATGTGTACCCTACTTAGGTCCTGCAATAAACTCTCTTTCTTCATGCTGTACCACAGGCAAAATACAGACAATGCCCTGCAAATATCAAAATCTGTAACCAGCTATATTTAAATAACATAAAGCCATTTATCAGGATCTGATCACAGGTTGATACTTTTGATTCCAACTTAAAACTGGAGAATATTTACACAACAGCTACCTACCTGTATAAGCAAGGACACTTCAGTATGATACAAGCTCGTGCTGTGCACCTAATACAACCTCCCTAAATTAAAACTTATTAGTTAAGAGATTGTGAACAGAGGGCACTTCAAGCTGCTGCAGTTTCATGAGAAACACACATTTATTTCCTCAGCCTAATTGCCCCTTCTTAGCTGCGCTGAGCAGACAAAGAGGCTGCAATTTCATGACACATATTGAACCTTTGTAATATAATAAATAAGCACACCAGAACCATAAATTCAAAAACTATTTTGTAATAGTCAGATACAAGCCCACGTATACTAGGAAAGAAACATTCTTCTGCAATGGAAAGTGTGAAAACAAATACCTAGTGGTGCCTAGAAAAATATGAAATGGCTCGTCACCTTTTTTTTCTCAGTGTAACACTCATGGTGTGGAGTAAAACAGTTCATCCAACTACAGTGGTTGTACTTGACATTTCTACTACTATTTTATAGATAGGAAAATTCTCTCAAACTGTGGACAAGAAACAGCATGATACTACAGTACTGAACAACATAACACAGCTGTGACAAAAATCCCTACTACAGTTTGCCTTTCACATCTTTCTTTGGCTTTGGGGAATTGTTCCTGAGGTGTGGTCAGTGGATCACTGTTAGCCAGCTAAAACATGTTAGGGGCTCTGTAGAGCTGCATACTCAGTACTTGCAGCAAAGAATTTGACAGAATTAAATGTTTCCCAGAGAAATGTAGAGGCTTAATGTTGACCCATAATTACCTGCTCAATATTCAACCCCTCCTCTCAGTTATAGGGAAATGTTATCAGAAAGCACCACTGTCCATGTAAAGAACAAGGATTCAGGTTTCAGCTGGAAATAGAAAGGTTTTAAATGGCCACAAGCTAAACTTTCAACCAGGGGAAGGTACTCTTATCCAATTACAAGAAAACTTCTTGTCCCTTCCTGTGATTAAACCATTTGCCTGCACTATTAATACTACCAGAGCAGTAATTTTTAATCTAGACAGGCAAAAGCCAGCACATGCAAAAAGAGCAGCCATTGGGCAAGGGAAACAATGCAAGTTTAAAGGCACAGAAGGCGTCACTTAATAGCAGAAGTGTTATTAACAGGTTTTTATCCCACTTTTTTTGCTATCTTTTTCTCTCCTTTGTGTTGTATTCCTGGTTTGTTGTGGTTTTAGGATTCTTTTTAATAGATTACTTAGAGCTTTTTGAGTTTCAGTCGTGAAAAATACTATGTAACTATTGTGCTAAGACAGAAACAAATGAAAACACTTTTTTCCTTAGCTGCTTGGATATAAGGGAAAAGGTAAAGGAGAAAACCATTCCAGCTGGATTCACTATTGCATTTAGCAAGTGTGCATGCAAAGATACTTAAGAAGACGAATTTCACATTACAATAAAAGGTACAGAATCTTTTTGCCTATGTTGACAATTCTCCTCATTACTATACTATTACAATAGCTGTTGATAGCACTCTTATGAAAGTAACAATTACAGAAACTGGTACATTACATCTCATTTTCTTTCTTTATTCTAGTGCTTTGACCTTTGCAAGTTAGTGTAGATTCTTGGAGTGATTATATAGCTGCAAGTTTATGCCCAGTACCTACTGAAAGTATTTGCAAATTTAAAGGAAATAATTTTCACCTTTAATTGCAATAGCAGAACTATTGCCTTATTACTATTCTTATCCTCTTTGAAAGTACCAAAGCTGCTGTGGGCAAATTGCCCCTCAATAAAAAAACCTGCACACAAAGTTGCTGAAATAATCCTGCAGTACAATATGGGCAGTTAAAAATTAAGTAAAAAACATTATTCACAGATTCAGAGGATGAGCAATGAAAAAAATGAACTCTATCCCAGCCAAAACCAGAACAAGCAGTAATGACCACTTACTGGTTTTAAAGGTATTTGGGGCATTAGCTCACACTTTTTTTTTTTACAAAACTGTCTCATTTTTTAAAATGTCCTTGAGAGTTCCATGCCATTAGCTATCTGAGAAAATGAAATGCTCTTTTCCATCAATATGTGCATGAAATCCGTATCAGATTTTCCTTTGAGAAGCTTACGTCAGTCAATATGGTTTCTGTATACCACTGTTTTCCATACTGTCACAAATTAAAATTAAATATCTGGTGAAGAGGACAAGACACACACATTTTTCTGACAAAGAACTCTTTGCTGTGTATTGTCACCATGTCTTCACCAATCTCAGGTCATGGGAGCAAGGGGAACAAAGAGAAGAGGACAACAGAAGTAAGAAGAGGAGAAGGAATACATGTTTAAAAAGGATTTGGAAAGGCCTGAGAGCTCTTTGACACCCATAATATGGCTTCCACCTCACTGGAAAAATGTCCCTTACAGTCCAAATAAGCATTCTCCACATCCAAGGGCTGTTCCTCCAGAGCCTGAAAAAGCCATCTCCTTTCCACGAGCCTGAGCAAACCACATGTCCTCTGGAAATGCTTCCCTCTAGCAGCATATCTGCACAGCCACAGCTTCCCTAAGTGTTACAGCAATGCAAACACTGCTGACTGTCCAACATGCAGGTCCAGGTCCTGGCTGCCTGCTCTGCTTTGCCCTTGAGACAAACACCACACTCAGAACCACTAGTCACTCTGTTGATCAGAGGAAAAGCCTGGCTGAATCAACACAGTGTTAGGATCTAATCCTACCACAAGAGTGAAGAGAAATTTCTGGTCAAGCAGATTTGCCACACTGCATGTCTGTGATTAGTTTCAATTTAACCTGATGTAGTCTAAATAGAAATGACAGCTAGAAAAAGCTGGAAACTGAACCTAAAAGTGAGGGGAGGAACCGCTGCTTGAACAGTGATCTTCCCACTGTATTAAAGCAATTAATTTAATATTTGCATTGAATCACATCAATTATAGTTAACTGAAGGGGCGGATTCCTATTTTCTGAAGATCCAAGATATAAATGATATCCTTCATTCTTGTATGTATTTATTACCTGAATTTTCAAGAACTCTTGGCTGCATAAAAGAGATACAATTCCTCCAATTTCTGGTTTTGTTTGAAATGTCTAACCTATTTGGTCCAGATTCCCTGTCATTCTCAGTGAAAATAGCTTGAAAAGCATTAGAGACAATAAATTTATGCTAAGCCTTCAGGTGTTAATTCTTATTAATCAATTTGGCCTGTATGAAAAAAAGCCTGTCGTAAGCCTGAGACCATGAAGATCTTAGGTCTCTCAGGTTTTCAATCATGATCATAATTTAATGCAGACTACATACATAGTAACAGGTAAGAATCATATTGTTTAGTCCACTTAAAAGTGGAAATATATATATACAGAAATATATACTCAAGGATGTAGTTTCAGTATTACATTTGAGGTACTACAGCTGAACTAGAACTTATTTGCAATTCCAAATCACTAAAATCACTTAGGGGCAGTTAGGTACAACATTCAGAGCCTGTACAAGAGTCCTGATCACTGCAGAGATGGTACAAGAAAGGAGCACTTGCTGTTGTAATGATTATCTCTGGAGGCCATGCCTTTTGGAACTGTACTGCTCCCATTCAGAGCATTTTGCCTGCCACTTGTGTTTCAAAATGAAAACAGAGCTGCTGGAACACTGAAAAGAAGTCAGAAAAGAACCTTGGCTATTTCTCAGTTTTAGATCCCCATAAGCATTCAGATGTAATTCACTTTCATATGTTAAACTGAAAAGGGGAAGATTTGAAGTTTCAAAGGCCTATTTATCATTCTCTTAATCTGCCCTGCTTGTTCTCTATGCAGTGAAACTCTTTCTGTTATCTGCTCCTGTCTATTATCACATTCTCCAACTCCTTTCCAGTGTTTCTGACCTTCACCTGCTGCTTCTCTCATCCCAGGCTCCTCTGGGGGATGCCAGCTCTGCTCTGAAACATGTAGCTACTTTTCTGTAAACTCTTTTTTTTTTCCTAAAATTCACATCCACTGTGACATGTGGAAACAATGAGGTGACTGATGACAGGTCTGCCAAAGAGAATCTGGGGAATATGTGATAGTAGAAAGAACAACAGCAAAATTTATTCTTCATTGATGAGTTTTTTTAGGGTATTTCTGCACTGTAAAATGCTACAGGACACGGGATGCCTGAGCTGCAACTGGATGGAGCAGCTCAGAGAGTCAGAGCTAATTAGCCTGAGCCCAGTGCCATGCCAGGAGTGTTAGAGAAAGAACTTGGTGTGTCTTCATCAGAGCATCCATCAGAGACTAGAATTTCATTAGCAGCTGAGCAAATGCAATTCCATTAAAGTTAGCAAAACTCACATGATGCCTTATTTGTAGAGTGTTTTTTCTTAAGATCTTAGGTGCAGGCAAACAAATGCTTCTTCTAGTAAAAACCCACAAATTTTGAGCTGCTGTTGGAAAACAGGGAAAGGAATTCTTTGACATTTCTTGAAACACCTGCAATACAGCAATTATTCTCTTTTTATGGTCTTTTGACAATACAGAATTTGAATAACCATAAACTTAATTTTGAGAGGTCCCCCATCAGCGGAACAGAATGTGCTATTGCAGTGAGCTCTGAAATGCCATTCCCCACCTCGGGAGGCAGAGCAGAGACCTCACCGTGCACCTCAAGGCACCAGCTCACTCCATGGGAAGTGACCAGGCACAGAACAAACCAGCTTTAGGGATAATGATCCGGGTGTGACTGACTGCCAAACTTGTCCCAAGGGTCACTCCCACAGGCTCCTGTGCGTGGTCAGCTCTGCAGCATCACAGCTATTTTTGAAAACGTAGAACTCCTACACTAATGGGATTACTTGCAATGCTGTTTAGTGAAATCAACACATGAATTTTGATTAAGTGCATGTCCTGAATTTTTGTAGCTAGCCAGTGCCATAAACTGCACTTTTATGACATCCTCATCCTTGACATTTTGACTTCTATTTTTTCCAGGTGGGTTGCTTAATGACCAATTTCCAACATGCTCCCAGTGACTCAGGCATCATTTCTGCACTAGTCTGATCACCCTGTCACAAGTTCTCACTCACACAGATCTCTACACCCACCTTCCATCTCAGATTGGGGGCCATATCTTATTGGCTGAACAGCAGGAAAGCATTAGCAGTAATTACAGAAATGTTTTTCCTCTGCTCTAATTACAGTGACATCAGCATTCTATTAACCTTTAAATTACTGGTATTTTTCCAGAGAGAACTATAATGAAAAGCAGTTAAGAAAGAGAGTTTCAGAGCAGAGAAAAGAAAGCAGAGGTGCTTTATGCTGGTGCCAGTGTAAAATCCTCCTGACAGTGCTCTGGTATAGATGAACACCACTGCCTCTCACAGGCCAGAGCCTCAGCTTGTCTATTTTGGAACAGCTTCACTGATCCTGGCAGCCTGGTATCTACAGAGCACAGTTTTTATTTCCCAGTCCTTAGATATCTTGGGAAAAGCCACCTGGAACTCAAAGTGCTGTTGCAGATACCTTGCAGCTGAAAACAGTGAGAAGTTACCATCTTGCATGTGCTCCTACACAGACAGAAATCAGATTTTTTCAGGATTTACCTCAATAACAATATACATTAAATGCTGAAGAACATGAAAAAGAAATCATTTTCTTTCTTTTGTGACAGTCCAGTTTTAAGTTAAAACGTTGATTTTATTTCTTTGATGTGATTCCTTAATTTCTGTTGCAAACGGTCTCAGAATTTTGAGAGAAGCTAAGGAAAGAAGAGGCTGTCAGAAAACCAGGTTTTTTTGGAGCAAGTAAAATGAAGTAACAGATATTTTTGTGTATTCTGAAAATTATGTTTAACATTTTAGGGATGCTTAGTCAGAGGAAATGATTTTTTTTGTCCCTTCAGGCTTTCCAAACACTTCATTCCTTTAAAGGAAGTGTGTGGAAATACTTCCCATGAGAATATGAATATTCTGGAAAAATAGACATCATTTATACAGCCACATATTTTTTGACTCAGTTGCTTCTGGCAGAGGTGCCTGTTCCCCAAATACACCTCAGCATCCAGATATGCAATGGCAATCACTTCTACAGTGATATAACACAAATTTGTGCTCACAGCCTACCCACAGGAAGAACAGAGGAGAACCAGTAATGGAATAAAATAACCTTACTATCTCATGCACAGGTAGAAGGAACCCAATGCAGATGATTCTTTATGGAAACAAAATTGTTCTCTTCTTTCAATGACAAGAATTGCTTTTGTAGATGCAGTTCTTATGTCAGTATAGAACTCTGCTGTGTGTCCTTTGTAAATGTGCTTAGCTATCGCTTTTAAGTTCAAGCTTCTCTGGTTTTCACATTGATTTGTGGCTGACATATTTATGCACATATATTGTGAACTTCACACAATCTACTCCTGAAGAATAAGACCTGGATAAAAGAGTTCTGACTCAGAATTTTTTTTTAATTAGAAGGCAATCCTTATTTCCTTTTTTTCCAGTGTTTTTCCAAAGAACCATTCTAGTGCATGTAAATATTCAGGAAAAAAAATTGGTCCAGGTGAAGTGAGTGCTATGACAAAAGATCTCAGCTGAGACTCAAATTCTTGACCTGAGTCAGGCAGAGAAGGGATTTGATCCATCTTTCTTGTCTTGCTGTGTGACAGAACCACCATGCCATGGATAATGCTGGATTGATTCTCTCCCTCTGCGTTTCAAATTTCAGCAGAATTTCAGGGAATCCTTCATTGGCCAAGAATCACTGAAACTACCCTTCTCAAAGGAGAAGTTTCAGCCTTTCCACAAAACAGTTCTGTCAACTGAACAAAATATCATGACCAGTGGACTTGTACCATTTCCTAAAACAGCCAAGAGGCTTCAGGACCATCATATTCATTTTCAGAACTTTATACTCTTAGAAACCTTAATCTTACTTCATTTCCTTGAGGGTGAGAACAGTCAGCATGAATTTACCACAGGTCAGATGAAGATTAGAGAAAGCCAAAGGCAGAGAGGAGCATGTAACCACAGTACAATCCTGATGGCTTTAGGAACGTGCTGTTTTCTGAGCCTTGGCAGGGGTGACTGACTCCAGTACAGGAGCTCTTAAATCAGCACACATATTTATTGGAAATGCATCTGCAAAGAATTTCCTCCTAATGAAGCAAGTAAAAAGAACTGAAATTGCTTAGTATATACCTTTAGAAAATCTTACTCATCTTAATATATTGGCACTGCTACAATTAATAGCCTGTTTGAATTTCCCTTACAGTTTCTATTACAGGAGGCTCATAATTCAGGCATAAAAATCTTACTCTAGGCGAAAACTTGTTATTATTTAGTGTCTGAACTTGTTTCATGCAGCTTTTCTGCACAACCCAGCTCTCCCCCCACCCCCTAAGAGTAGCAGATGTAGGGTTCCTCAACATAACCTGCTGGTAAGGGGTCAGCAAGCTCAGGTGTAAAATTTGCAAGAGTGTGTTTTTAAAAGAAACAGCTGGGTCTGTCCAAGAGCAGATGGGGTAAGAGCTCAGGAACTTGTTCTTCTATCTAAATCTTTAAACAAAATCAGAAAATGACCCTGTTCAGGGACAGGTCAAAGAAATGAGCCAGAGAGAGAATGGAAACAGAATCATGTCTGGGAGACTTTTATGGCAGCAAAAGAAGTGATGACATTGGGATTGTTTCCAGATTGGTCATTACCGTTCATTCTGGCTCAGGTTGTGACTGCAAACATCAAAACCAGATCTGTGCAGGATCAAACCACTTTGCCATGTAAATCTGTTCCACACCAGCCACAGAGGCAAACTCCACTCCTGTTGAATTATCCAGAACAATGATGATGCTTAGAAAGGTTTTCTACCATGACATGAAAACAGAGCATCTTAACTGGCAAATTAAAGTTATGTGAGATGATGATTTGCAGATAGAACACAAGACTTTTCTGATTGGGCAACTGGAGTTCAAAATCCTAATTTACTACACCCTCAAATCCACTACACATTTCCTTTTCCTCGAGGCATTAGAGGCTTTCTGCACTCTCACTTTTTCAACAATTTCTTGGAATGTTTTCAATAATCCTGAAATTTACAAGTCCATTCCTTGAACTCTCTTCTAATTTTTGAAAATTCTAAAGAGTCAGAATTAAGATCTGCTCTTTTAAAAAAAATTTCTCCAAAACACTGCCAAAGTATCACCTTTAACTATTTTGCAATAAAATTGCATGACATTAATAAAGGCGACTTAATACATCACTTATCAAACTATCTGCAAACCCACAAGGATAATGATTTTTAAAAAGCAAATTGAAAAAATAAGGAGTAGTAAGGAATGGTCTCCATCCAGTAGAATGGATCTGGCAGTAAATATCTCCAGTTTCTATTCCCAGCCTCGCCACTTACAGTATCACCATGAAAGTCACTTTTCTTTTCTGTTCCTCATCTTCCCCACTTGTAAAACATTAATATAGTGACTGACTTCACAGCAAGTCTTCATGATTCACCCAATCAAAATGCTTAACTTAAAAACATATATGAACCTTCTTTGAGGAAAATAAAATAAAACCTGTAGTTGATGTAGTTCCCAACAAGAAGAATTGCAAGAAGAAAATTAACTGTAAATGATCATTTTTAAGAACTTTACCAAAGTGTAAAGGTTATGACCCATGACATCATGCTAAAACAGAGTTCATATGAAAATACAACTCTACAGATAATCATTGATGAGCACTGAACAGGCAGCCACCAAGGAAGTTGTGTTTATAGGAATCACTTGATCAGAAAACATGGTGTTCTTTATCAATTTTATGTGCATCATGTCAGAACATTATGAGATTCCACCAGTTCTTGTACATTGATGCAGATTTCTCATAAAAAGGAAAATCTCCCAGACTAAATCCACATATTTTAAGCCAGAGATTGGTTGAGTTTTTCTTTAGCCTTAAAAATAAACCTGTTTTGTAGGCTCTTAAAAAATCTCTTCTCTTACATGAGAGACAATATCTTCTCACTTGTACTGTTTTGTTTTTCAGTGAGATCACTGAGCCTGGATTCCAGCTTCCTGTGGTATGGATGATCATCTTCAACCTGGAGTTCCCATTAAAACACTTCCTCATCTGCTCTAGATTGACATTTAAATTTTGAAGAAATAACTAGCATTCAAAATACACAAAAAAAAAATCAACACTGCAACACTTGTTTGGTATTGTTACAGTTGTTTCGGCAGTTTATATCTGGATAGAGCTGGAAGGCATATTTCTGATATTCAAAGGGAGAGAAAAAACCCAACTCAACTAGAAAGGTTTATAAATTCTCAGATGAAATGATATATTTTTAATTTGCAGGCGTCTCTCTACAGCTCAGAAGCTTTCCTCTACTGTGACAGATTGGAAAACTCCAGTACAATTTGTCTTTTCGAGCTGTCCCTGAAAGAAGATTCTGGGGGAAGATTTTCAAGTGCAGAAACATGTGCTGTGTTCTTTGCTTTTAGCTTATACCCAAGCCACTGAACTGAGAACATTTTATGTTCTGTCAGTTTTAATGTCTGTTAGTCTACTTCTATAATTGTGTCACTTGTGAGATTCCGTTAGAGCAAAGACTGAGGTTTGTAAAAATGTGAGGTGTGAACATAACACAGGAATTCACAGAGAGCTTTGTATTCACAAAATTCCCAAACAGAGGATGTGCAAACTCTGGTTCTCCTGGACAGATTTGTCAACTCGGGCTTTGTCCTGTCTCTCATGTGGAAAGTGGAACTAGTTCCTTATTCCAGAGCAGTGAATTCTGCCTGCTACTCAATATCAAGGCACACTCTTTCATTATTGTGGCAAAAATTCCTTGATTCCCTTGGTCAAATACTATTTTATTTGCCAAAATACTGAAGAGAACCGAAGTTATTTGTGATTTTGAGTTACATTTTGTCTGAGTAAGTGTCAAAAATAGCAGGTAATGAGAGAAGTCAACATATTTTAGATTAAATGTTGTGTATCTAAGTTACATAATTATTTCATTTTGTTTTTTCATTAGGAAATATGTTAGAAGTCACTTTAATGCAAAAGAAAAAAGTAGAAAAGATTTAACTCAATTTGATTTTAGAAAAAAAAAGTGAAACATTTCTGTGGTAGATCAAGTTAATGGCTCATCTGAGATTTACTCAGCTGTTTGGGAGGCAGTTTTCTTGGAAGATAGAGTATTTCTGTGCCAGTTGTTTAAAAATTCAGGCAACAACGCACCATTTTGTGCTGAATTTTTTGATTTCCAGTCCACTGGTCCTGTAGCGCTGAAGTTCTCTTCTCATGGTCATGTACCAGTTGCTTATCAGTGTTGCTGGAATAAGATTGCAGCTCTGCTGGTCAGCCAGAACCCAGCCTGTTATGGGTCTCACAGCAAGGTGGCAAAATAACATCCAGGATGTTATTTTCTGCATAAGAAGTTTCCTTCTGAGAATCTTGTCATACCGCTTGTGTTTCCTGGTAGCCTCTGTGGGTGCTTGCATGTGCTTCAATTTCCATTTTCTTTGGGGAACAAAAACTGGGATATTTCCTCTGCCCACAACACATTCAGCAATATTTTGGGCTAAGTGTTTTAGTTCCTGCTTTTTGTGTGTTTTCTTTGCCTTAAGAGGCAATGTCTGCTCTCTCAGACAGCGCCTGCCTGCTCTGCTTCCCTGTACACTTACCTTGAACTTTTGTAATTGTTGTGCATTAATGGCTATCAAGGTTTTGATCCTTTTCACTCTAAAGCCTCTTTCTGTCTCAGGTCACAGTTCTCACCAGACACTAAATACTTATTCCAGTATTTCAGGCATTATTCCTATAACAGTGTCAATCATTTTATGTCCTTGATTCACAATGGGAATGTACGGAAATAAAAGAATAAGAAAAATGAAAAACAATTTTATCTTCATTTTTTCTACATCACCATTTTCTGTAGGTGTTACAGTTTTGCCTTGTTAATTGCATTTCCTGCCATGTTGTGGATGCCATAAATCTGCTCAGTGACATAAATTTCATCTTGGGAATGCTGAACAGTAACAGCTCGAGCTTTACAATCAAATTGTTCTTTATCTGCTGCTTACAGAAATCCCAGAACTGTGGCAAACGCCCGAGCCGTGCATTTAGATTTGTACTGTCTGGTCTACACTCTTCTGTCTTTCAACTTGTACGCTTCATCTAAGCTCCATCCAATTTATTACTTGCATGAAAGACTCCTTACAGCACAGGAATTGAAAAGGCTTCAAATGCTGCAGGTTTTCAGCCACAATTGCTGCTCAACTTCAGCCTTATCTTCATGGGTAGCACTAACACCATGGTAATTTCTTTCTTTCAGGTGAGGCAGAATGGTCAGCAATAGTTACAAACAGGGCCTGCACTTCTAAAGTTGTTTAAGACTCAAAAGAGCTAATTAAGGCTTTTTAACCAGCATGCCATACTCTATAACTGCAACTTTGCTATGAATAAAATGTTGTAAGATCAGGAGCACAAGTTTTTTCTTTTTCATCATTGTCTCTAACTGCTCCCAGGACCCATTCTGGCAGTTTTGTACTATGAAGCCCTGGGCTCAAGTCCTCAAGAGGTTTCCCTTATCTGTACAAATGAGTTTGCACAAATTCCCTCTCTTCTTGCATTGTTCTGAAAGCCCTGCTGTGTATCTGCACTCTATTATTCAGTGTGTAGAGAGAAGAGCAAGTAATATTGACCATTCAATAACTAATTCTCTGATAAAGAGAATTAGCTGAATGGAAAACAGCTTTCCATTTATTTCAAAGAAAAGTATTGATAGATTTATCTTTTTAAATAAAACAGAAACACAATACCGCCAGCCATGTTTCTCATAAGTAAATATGTTTGCCACTGATTAGGAACTCTCATGAACCAGTTTTTCAAGCTCCTCTTGTGATTGTTCATGTAGGTAGAAAAGAGCCAAATCTCCAAGCTTGGGTAAAAGCATTTGAGACAAGGTGCACATAGTTAAGAGATAAGAGCTATCCACCTCCTTGTACATGAGCAGCCAAGGAACTAGAAGCAAGAGGAAGTGATATTAACTGAGATCAATAGTTGGAAATTTCCCTCTCTGCTTTGGGTTCTGAGCTAGCCTGTAACTCCAAGGAATTATCATTTGTGGAAGGTCTTCCTTGCATGAAGTTTTGAGATAAAAACTAAAATATCAATCTCAGTAATGGTTGATGAAGCTTTGTCAACAAAGACTGATCAAAGCACTAAAACTAAACCATTCTCCATCCAGATGTTATGGAATTCAGACTCCTTCCTAAAGCACTGGATGAAAAATTAGAACTGGTTTCTAAAACAACAGAATACCAAAGCTGCAAATCAAAAGTATTTCAAAAGCACTTTGATTAACTGGACTACAGCCATGTATTGCACCAATTGATCTCTGTTTCTTTCTTGCCGAGTATTGTTTCTTGTCTCCAGAATAAATTGTCCATACTGAGGAGTGATCTTAAAATTGCCACAAGGAGAGAAGATTCAGAGAAAAGCCTCAAGGTTTTCCATGAGATCATGGCTTCCTCTGAATCTCTTTATTTTGAGGAGATGCCGCTGTCATCTTCTCTGATCTTAAAACTTGCAGGGCCAAACAGGTGGTTTAGATGACAAATCTGATCCTTGTGTTCTTAGAAGACATTTTTTAGCGTAGAAGCCATGACTGCCAATGACTTCAAGATAACATACTTCAAGTTTTGTTACCACTTAAAAAGAGAGTTCAACGTAATTATTCAGGATGATCATAGTTAATCTCTTCCTTTTTAATTATCTACCTTATATGCTTGTGTAAACACCTTGAAATACTAAAATTCAAAGGACATCCCAGTTTTTGATCATTGAACAACTGAAACGCAAGATGTCTGTTTGGATTTGACCCTATCTGGTCATTTCCACCAAGACTCACCAGGGAACTATTATTTATGTCTTCTGAATTTAAACACAGTATCTTGCAGTTGTTCCACAGTGAATTCCTGCTTTTTGGATATGACCATTACTGAGTCACCTTCTGTACTATGAATAATTCTGTTGAATTTAATAGAGATACTCAGGCATAAAACACATTAAAATATCTGATTCTAAATATCAAGTATTTAATTTTAAGTATTCAAAGTAGAAAATAAGAAAGAGTTGAGAGCAATTAGGCACCTGAATTTTGGGTTACAAGAAAGTCGTGCTTTTAATATATGCTTGGGAAAACTATGGCAAATAATTTTTAATGAAGAGATACAGAAAGAACACACATATAAATATGAAAATATCACATCTTTCCAAATCTATGATGTGAACAGACTATTTTTTTTAAATGAAGCTACTTTCACCTTTTGATATAAGTGGAATTTTGACCTAAGCATAATGTACACAGGAGTTTGCTGCATAATATTCATTGCTAATTAGCATTTGTGTTACGTAAATTTGATAAAGCACTTGAAAGCGGAAATCTCAAATGAAGTTTGCATCCAATTACAGTACTGCAAAATGATTCTAACACTATTTTACCACTACATAATCTGACTTGGAAGACCTCTACCTGCCTTAATCTACCTCTTTCTGACCAGCAGTTTTAAACTGCTGAAAATACTCCAGCAGATCTCCATCAGTGAGTAACATGATTGTCATAGTACATTACTCATCTGAGATTTTGCTCTAGGAATAGGATACTTCCATGCTGGTCTCTTGAATCCCAGAGCAAGGGGAAGTTATTCATCTTATGAATCATAATATGTCTAGAGACATTAAATGCTTGCCAGCAAGGAGAAATGAACTGGATTGAAAACATCAACAGTGCAAAATCTTTGCTAAGGAGAACTACAGCACTTACAGCACACACTGATAGGTAAAAAGGTGTTAAGTCTAGGTAGATGCCAAAAGAAATAAAAAATAAGTAAGAAACACCTGTATTGTCTTAAAATGAAAAGGTAGGCTTCATTGACATTTCAAATATCTGTCATAATTCTGTTAGAAATTACCATGGGGCTGTTCTGTGTTCCCAGCTTGGTATTTAGCATTTGCACTGGGATTCTTCCAATGATCCTGAAAGTTGTTTGGTGTTTTTTTTCTGGTATTCAGAATATGCCATTTGTCCTTATATCTATTCACAAGGAATGGGGAATCTCTTATGCAAATCTCCAACATTTCTCAGAGATAAAATTCAGTGAGCCCGTATCTTTTCAGTAAAATTCAGGAATCATTCTGCTTAGAAGGTTTTCCTACAATAACTCACACTTATGGCACAGATTATGTTATTTTGACTACTGAAGGTATTGTTATATGCATATACATCTAATATTTCTTATTATCTAGTGTACATGGTTCAACACACTTTAACTCAGAGGATATTCACAGTCTTATACTTTAATTACTTAAATTTTAGTAAAACTGTATGACCAGATTAATTATAGATAGCAGTGGTGAATAAATCTGTGTAAATTATGTCTTTTGTGGGGATGATGAAACGGAAAAATTAGAAAAAACAGCCAGTATAATGCTTTCATTGCCCAGAAAAAGTTATGAAAAACAATCAATGGTCAAACAAAAATACTGTTTGATACACAGTAAAAGCATGTTTTATTAGGGATTAACTAACTTCCTGAATTAACAGAGGCCAAGCCACATGTAAAACATGAAGGCATGAGATTTAAATTTAATATTTCTCCCCCAATCCATTTTTTCCCCAGTGTATGATTTACTACCCAAAAAATTGCACAATAGGGGAAAAAAGAATAAGAAAATACAGGATGTTTTGGAGGAATATGCAGAACTGAACAAAATAGGCAATTTCTTGTGTAACTCATAAATCCATGGCTAAATTATTGTGCAACAACCAGTAAATATCCAATTGTCTGTTATGCATATTTGGCAGGTCTAAAAACAGGCATTTACTGGAACGACAATGCTGCTTTATTTAAGTCATTATTAAAAGTTATGTATGTAGTGCTCCATGCTAAAAAAGTTTGGTTTGCAAAGTATGGCAGAAGAGCTCAGTCCTATAAAATACTACATTGGAAGGAACATGGGGGTTTTTACCATGCATAGAGACAATTAAACCAAGTCCTGTCATGAGACTCAAAAGAACTTGGGGAATATTAATATTGAAATGTACTCCTGTGAGCAGCATAATTAAAGATTTTGTTTATCAGCTGGGAACCAGGAGTCTGTTTCAAGAGGCAACACCACAGAATCTCACAACCAAAAAGGGTAATAAAGTCCAAAACAACTTATCTTTCTGACAGAACTGAACTGAGGTGTGGTTTTTTTCCTCTAAATGTGCCTTAGCGGCTTGATCTTCATTTAGTGAAGAATCTGTGGATTCTTCTGAGAGTCTGTTCAAAGACTCTGAGCCAACAGAATCACGTTCAGACGCTGGGCATATTTTCATTTATAAATGATGGTATTCGGGGCTTTCATAAAATTCAGAGCTTCATGCTTGTTCTACCCTCTATGAAAGTTACTTTTAAAGACATTTTAAAAGCTACTTAGTATTGAAATGAGGAAAAGATTGCATTTGGCTTCATTATCAAATTTATGAGTATAAGCCACAAAGCAACATTTGCTCTTTATTGTTGCTTTCTGGTACAAAAAGAAGTTTCCGCTCTCTGAAGTCTGCAGAAGGGAAGCCCCTTTGTGTTTCAGTGCTGTTTGGAGAGCAGAAGGAAGTAGAGAAGGATAAATCTGGCATAACATTTAAAACCACAGGGTTTGATTATACTTTTTTTTTGTAAGGGAGAGGACTGTTTATTTGCAAAGAACTTTAAAGAGGTTTTCTTATCCTTTAGCAAGATCTGAAAAGAATCTATTAATTTTACAAATAAATAAATTAAAAAAAAATCTTCACCTGAAGAAACTATTATAAAAAATGTTACCACATCCAGTTGTGGCTGTCAAGTTGGTGACTTACTGAGCAGATCAAATAATACCCCTGGTTTGCCATCTCACTTGTGACCCTCAGTGACCCAGCAGTGGCAGTGAAGGGAGAGTAAAGGAGAAAAAACCTGGGACGCAGCACATGCTTACACAGCCATCATGGTTGTAGAGTTGTGGAAAACATGAATGAAAAAAGTTAAACTAAGTACAAAACTAGAAGGGTTTGTTGGGGTGAATATTTTTTTTTTTTTACAAGAAACTGGTAATATCACATCAGAAAATACTGAGGAGGAATAAAACAAAGATGGTCAGTGATTTGCAGTTCATCATTCTGCAGAAAAATTATTGTCATGCAGTGCTGCAACCAGTTTCCAGGAAGTTTTCTGCCATTATGAATTAAAGAAGTACCCTCAGGAAGATAGGATACTTGCTTTGAAGCCCTTTCTCTCTATTTCAAGGCATAACAGTGAATAGTGCAAACACAGAAACTGATGGAAAGGAACATGACAATACAAAGCAAATTCTATTTAATAATTCTTTTTTAAAGCTAATAACACTTAAGCACCTCTTGAAATAAAATGTGTTGAAAAACTGACTGAAACTATTTGGGAAACATCTGCCTGTCTTGTAAAAGTTAGAAAACTGAAAAGTTTTGATATTTTGCATGAAAATCTTTTCAGTGTTTATTTATTTGCTTTAATGGAAGAAGAAAGTGAAGCTCACGCCCAGCAGCTGGTGAGCTCAGGCAAAGTTTGGAAGTCCCAGGTTCAAGCCTCTGCTGAAACTAGTGTTTGTTCATACAAAGTAAAAGCAGACAAGACTTGGTGGTTACAGTAGTTCGGTGGTTTTTATCTGCAGTGAATGATAGATCAAAACTCACACTGAATCAGGAAAACCAGAGATTTGGCTGTGACTCACCCCCACTGCCAGGCTCTGTGCTACAGCCACTGGAAGAACACTTCACTCCTCCAGTGTCACCCTCCTCTCTCAGGAGAAACTGCATCTTTGCTAAAACCTTCCTGCTAAAACTAGCATATATTTCACAGTGAAGAGTGCTGGCTTCAAAACACTGACCTTTTCAAGTGAAGACCCATTCTGCTGAAACATTACTGAGTAATTCCAGGGCTGTACCACCACCTCCTTGTAGGAAATTAGTTGTTTGTTGTGGCTTAATAGTTTTCTTTTCTTTTTCAGAAAGGAAATCCAGCAAAATATAAAAATAATTTAAGGTGTAAAAGTCACTTTAAATTGAATAATATCTTAATGCCCTGGAACTTTAAATTCCAAAAAGCAATTCAAATTCTGAAGCCCCTTTATTATAAAAAGACAAAGAACTTTCCTGCTGAAATTTTTCACTCTTTTAAAACTGCCCATATAATAGTGATTTATATCAGCTAGATCTGCCTTTGCATTTACTTAATGCAAAGTCACCCATACATCTTGGCAGCACATTTGCAGCGTTGTCTGCTGGCTCTGTTAAAAGTAAATAGGGTTGAATGAAATAAGATGCTACAGATTTATCATGATTCCTCCAGAAAGTGCTCACATTTGGACAACAGACAGGAAAAGAAAGCAGAAAGCATGTAATACTTGCCCTCTCTTGGGTTGTTTGCCATGGATTTTTCTAGAATATGTTAATAAAATAATCACACTGATTAAGAAAATAGATTAAATTGATTTCCTTGTCTTTAATTTATTTCAAAAATGTTATTTTAGTGACATAATCCTGTTGTGGATCTTGAAAACTTATTGCAGCAATGTGCTTACATGCATATATATAAATGGCTCCTTTCAGCAGAAAGATCTCAGAGATTTATAATGAATCTGTAATTAGGATATATAATTTCACCATTGAAATGTGACTGCTTATTGGGTAGAGAATGGCTTCCACTCACAACTGCATTTTGCAAATAATTTCAATTCATGTTTACATATGCAAGCATTATTTAGTATTATTTTAGTATTATTCCCTTAAATCTGTGGGAATAATACTAAAAACAATCTATTTACAGGCCCTGAGAGTTAACATCACCATGTGCAGCAGCTGAATTCAGCTTACCTCATGTCACAAAACAAGGGTGATGAAATCTCATCAACAACCTAGAATAAATTCTCTATTTCACACAGAAGCACAGGAAATATTATGTTTAATATTACAGAAGACAGAATTTGTATTTTGAAGGGTTTATCTAAGATGAAAGTCCCAACAGCCTGAAACTTCATCACTGCATTGCCTGCCCAGACTAGAGCACTTAAAATCTCCACATACTAATCCTTTTATAGGTATATGTTGATATGCTTTCTTAATCTTTCTAGAAGCATTCTTAAGTAAAATTATTTTAGAGGTCTTTCACATTAAACAACGCTTCCCCACACAGAAATGTGTGCAACGAGAGCTTTTTCATAATGAAAAAAGTGATGGGTAGTCTAAATAAAGGAGTATTGCTGGCTGTGTGTACAGTTAAAAACAACTACAACAGCCATTTTGCTTTCTTCAGGTGTCTTTAGAAATATAGTTTCCCAGGCTGCAATTTGCAAATTAAATACATTCAGTATTGGGTTTTATTTAGGAAAATAAACTAACATAGTCTCTTTCTGTGAAAATTTTTGAAAAGTATAAATACCACGAAGGTCCTGCCAGAAAATGGTGTATATTGTAAGAGCATATTCCTGTGAGTCCTCCTGTCTGGTTTGAGGAAGCATGATCCAGGGCAGTCACTCTGGACCCCAGAAAGTTTTGTCCCCACTCTGCTCTCTGCCAAAATCTGTGTTCTGGAAGTGTGCTTAATCACTTCACCCTGCCTTGTTTTTCTCTACCATTTCTGTCATAATTAGATTACAGATTAGATTACCTCTGTGTTTGGTAAAACATTTGACATGAAGGATTGCTTATCTCAATTGACCCACTAAGTGCTGCCAAAATGCAAATCACACCAATGCCTCCTGATGTGACAGAATTTCACCTTAATATTTCACAACAGGCCAACACTATGTGGGGCACTTTAATTTACCACTGAGAGTGTGCAAAAATGGGAATCTAAGGGGAAGAGCAGGAAACAGGACTAAGCAGTGGATGAAAAGTACAGGAAAATAAGTTAAACTTCTGTTAGAACTGGAGACTCCAGATCTGGAAGGTGGTAGTTGCTCTTCTTGGCCACTATCTACACACCCTGCCATGGCATGTGCCCACACCCCCCACAATATCGTATATCTGAGAGCGAGCAAAGGAACTTTTCAGCCCAAGGGATGCATGAGCTGAAATCTCACCTTTTGACTGCTGGCAAATATGCATGTTTTCCACAACTTCTGTTAATGATTCATCTTTGCAGACTTTCTCTAGAGTGGGATTTAAGGGAGATGATGGTTACTAGATACAAAGATTCACTTGACTCACTGATTTTCTTATCTGCCAAGTTACTCTATTTAAATCCTAAGATTCCCACTGCAGACTCTTCAGCTACAACTAGGAATGCACCTCTGATTTTCAGTGAGTGACCAAATCCTGCTTTGCGAAAAAACGGTCATCTTTCACTTCTCAATTGCAACAGTGTCTCCAACCACTCACCTGCTCAGCTCACAAGACCAAACATCCTGATACTCTGGGTTCTATTTGTGCTTCTCACAAATGACAAACGTTTACTGTGTTTTCTTCTAAGTAGTAGGCCACATAAAAGCAGCCCGGTCCTCCTGCAAGAATCCTGCTCACTAAATGGGGCAAGCACTGGCTGTGGATGTAAATCTATTTCCTACCAGGGCTCGTGTGAAAAAGACTCCAGATAAACAAAAAACGCCGAGACATCTGAAAATGCAGTGCAGTGCTGAACAGCCTCATGAAATAGTTCTGAGAGGACTAGTACTACCAAAGGCAGTATGGCCCTGTCAGTGCAGTTTTTCTCTGCAGGATGAATTATCCAGGGCTCTGAGCCTCACTAATGCAGTTTTATCGATTTTGAGACCTTGCTAGCCTGGGTATCCTTACACAGCACAATGCTGTGTGTGTATTCTTAGTGCTCATTCTCAAGAGAAGCAATTAAGGTGTCACTGGATCTTAATTGTCTCCATAGAGGATGTTTTCTTTGAAGCCATGTTTGTTTGAAAAACAAAGCAAAACATACTGCTTAAGTTTTATTTTCAGAACCTCCACGGGGAATTTTGCAGTGCTGCGCATGTAATTCACAAATTATCACACAAATTATTTTTAGAGGCAACTACTTCAGCAATGTAGAGAAATTCACCTGCTTCTAAAGGAAACAGATCTAACCAACAGCTCTCAAAACTGCTGGGTGGTGAATATGTGTGGAGGGAGCAGAAGAGTCCTGGTCTGGGGCTGTGGACTGAAGATATGGAAGGCCATGTCCGTGCCAGCCAGGAGCAGATCCGTGGGCAGGGTGAGAAGCTGAGAGCCCAACGCCAGCCCTGTATGTGGGGGAGCAGTCACTGAGGACTGGTTCTTCTTCAGCCCAATTACTGGGGAGCAGATGAAGCTTGTAAGTGTCAATTTCAAGTCAATTTCAGATCAATTTCAGGTCAACATCATCCGAAAAACAAAACAAAATTAAAAAGTAAATAAGGAGTCCTCAGAGGAGCCCTGCTGACCCCTTCGAGCAGAGGTCCAGAGGAGGGCAATGAGGATAATTGGGGGACTGAACATTTCTCTTACAAAGAAAGGCTGAGGGAGCTGAGCCTGTTAAGCCTTGAGAAAAGAGAGCTGAGAGGGGGCCTCATTAATGTGTATAAATGCCTAAAGGAGGGTGCCAAGCAATAAAACCATAGAATGCCTTGGGTTTAGAAGGTGACCTTGATGATCATCTTGTTCCATGCCCTACCATGGGCAGGGACACCTTCCACTGTGCCAGGCTGCTCCAGGCCCCAGTGTCCAACCTGGCCCTGGACACCTGTAGGGATGAGGCAGCCACAGCTTCCTCGGCACCCTGTGTCAGGGCCTCACCACCTTCAAAACAATTCTTTTTTCCTAATATCTGATCTAAACCCACTCTTTCCATCTGAACCCATTCCCCCCGTCCTGTCACTACGTGTTCTTGTAAATAGCCTTGCCTCATCTTTCCAGTAAGTTGCCTGCAAGTACTGCCGCAATTAGGTCATCCCAAAGCTTCTCTTTTCCAGGCTGAACAATCCCTTTGTGTCAGCCCCTCAGGAGAAGCGCTCCATCCTTCAGGACCGGCATGAGGACACGGGGAGGCACAGGAAATTCCACCAGAGCAATGGGAGGGAAGGACTCCTTTCTGGAACAGACTGCCCGGAGAGGGTGCGGAGTCTCCCTCAGTGGAGATACTCCAGAATCATCTGGACGCAATTGTGTGCCGTGTGCCATGTGCTGGGGAAGGTTCTGTGTGTGCGCCCTGAGGAGCCGCTCTGAGCCCCGGGAAAGCGGGAGCGCGCATCCTCAGGCTCGGGCTCGGCTCGGCCCCGCCCCGCGCGCGTTCCCGGATGGAAGCGGCGCGTCCCGCGGCCGCGTGACCGCTCCCTCCCGGAAGTGCGGCGGGAGCGGGAGCGGGGCCGTGCGGGATCCCCGAGGTGCCGAGCGCGGGGCGGGCACGGCCGGGAGCAGCGGGACTCGGCGCGGGCAGCGATGCGGCTCCGCTGCCGCCCGGGCTCGCCGCCTTCGCCTCCCGCCGGGCGCCGGTGACCGTCACAGCGTCCACGCCCCGGCGGAATGAGCCCCGCCGCGCCGCCCCGCCAGCGCCGCGATCCGGTACGTGCCGGGCCGGGGGTGCGGGCTGCGGGGGGAAAAGCCTTTGTTGTGCCCTCGGGCCCGGGGCAGCGCTGGGAGGTGCTGCGGGAGGGCCGGGCCCGGCCGCGGCCGCCGTGCGCTGGGGCGGGCGGTGTCGGCTCTGCGCGGTCCGGGGATCCAGGGATCCGGAAAGGATCCAGCAGGGATCCAGGGATATCCAGCAGGGATCCCGCGATCCCCGCCTCGGGCTCCTGCAGGCCCTGTGTGGGCGCTGAGCCCCGCGGAACAGCGCGGTGTTTTCCGCCCGTGCCCTCATTCCCCCCCCTCCCCAGTGCAGTTTGTTTTGGGAAGTTCACGTCGTGTGAGAGAGCAGAAGGAGGAGAGGGGGTGTGGGTTGTCTGGGAGGCTGTTTGCCGTCTTTGGGCTGCGGCAAAGTTTGTAGCAGGGTTTTTGTGAGGAGAGCTCCCCTGGATTCACCGGCTGCGCGCACCATCTTAGACGTGGTCAGGAAGTGGAGTTGACTCAGGCTGGGTTTCACCTGATGATGTCGTCTGCTGAAAATCCCGGGAGCCCGGGGGAATTTGCATCACTCTGAGGCTGTTCGAGGGCAGAAGTAGGTGAGAAGGACCGTAAAGAATGGAAAACTGCAAAACAAAGGAAACAGCATGAGCGATATCGATGAGCTCTCGGTATTTTTTTAACAGTAGGATACTGAAATCAGCAATTCGTTTTAAAACGTAGCTTTGCTTTGTGGCTGTATTCTTCATTTCTTCTCTAAAGCGCTGTTAAGAGTAATAAAAATAGTATTTGAACAAAAAAGATTGTTTCGAACCTTCTGCCAGGAAGAACAATCTGTGATGGAGTCAAGCAGGGTCCTTCCTTATTCTTATCAGTTCTGCAGAAAGCATTATTTTGATAGATATCCCATATGGTTACAGGAATTTTTACCACAGTGGTTCTGAGCTAAACCATTTGTATGACTGCCAAGGCATTTTGTTTTAACCAGAAGAAAGAAAGATTTTTTTTAAAAGTCTCATTTTCTGGCTTTTGGCTAAAAGTTTTATTATTTCTGGAAATAAATACCCCTTTTTTAGAGGGTAGTTACTGTCACTTCTGAAAGTATTGTACCTGGCTTCTCTCTCTGGGCCTTCTGGGATGTGTGGCCAGGACAACCATAAGTGTTTGTGAAGGATTTCCAGTGTGTGTCTATTGCATGGTATTTCCCCCTCACTCTGTAAGGGGATATTTACTCAGGAAAGGGAAAGTAATTTTTAAATAATATGCCTTTTGTATATAAAGCTGCAAACTTGTCAGGCTTTGGTACATCAGCAGAAACTGCTTTTTACTCTCTTCTGGAAATCTGCGATTTTTAAATATTCAGAAATATCCTTGGTGTTATATTCCCTTGAAACAGCTTTCTGCCAAACTTCTAACTTTGGTACTTTGCAGCCTGCTTTTAAACTGTCAGTGAAAATAAAGAATTACATTCTGTACTTACATAGGTGGCGCAGGCTACTTGTTGCTATTAAAAACCTGTATATGCTATAGACAAATATAAAATGAATTTGAAAAGCCACCAAGTTTTCTTTCTGGCCCTAGTCACTGATTTCAACTGTCAGTGCATGGCATTTACAATTTTGCATGTTCAGTTGAAATCACATAACACTACTTTTTTATCCTCTTTTTCCTTTCTATAGTGTCACGATCCGCTATTAATACAGAGTGGGGGTCGTGATGGTTCGTTCGATCTCAGAGGTGCAAACAGGCAAAATGTGTTTCTCTGTTGATTTTTGTGCCTTTGAAAGCACCTAAACATAAATATACAGGAGAGAGAATGAAACCAGCTGTCATTATCAACATAAGTTAGAGTGGAGAAGAAGTAGCTGAGGACAACAATAGGAAACAGTTGACTTGCTCTTAAATCTCATTAAATTCTCTCTTCATTCATTCTTCCTAGGTTATCTGACTGCATTGTTTTTCCAGCCTTTCATATACAATCTCTTCACATCTGTTCACTTTTTTTCTCTTTGCATCTCATGCGCTTGTAGAAGTGGTGGTATTCAGAAATTTGTCCTGTTGAATGTTTCCAGGAGCTGTTATGCCCAGGCATACGCTTCTGTGTGTCTTGCCTTACAAAACTACCTCAGCCTGCCTTTTTTCTTTTTTCTTCTATTTTCCTGTTGATGGCAAGTGGATATTTTTGGTGTTTTTTTTCCTCACAGTTTTTGTGACAGGTTCATACCCTCCTTGTGGGCATTTCTGTCTCCTTGTCAAAAGCAGTCTGCTTCCTGTGTATTTAGCAAAACCTGGCTGAGACTAAGGAAGTCTTAAATGAGATTGTTACACTTCCCAGAAGCAGCAACCTGATACTTGTAGTCATAAAATCCTGGGATCTTCAAAATACTGTGCTCCCAGTCAAAGCATGAAGAACGCGTATTTTGTTGTCCATGTCCTGGGCCCTCCATTTTTAGGATGAAATAGAAAGCACTTGCCTCAGTGCTTGACTAATGCCTGTGGTCTCCAAAAGCTTCTTGTACCTTGGCTTTTGGCACTAGCACAGGGTGCCCAGAGGAGCTGTGGCTGTCCCATACCTGGAAGTGTCCAAGGCCAGGTTGGATGGTGCTTGGAGCAACCTGAGATAGTGGAAGGTGTCCTGCCCATGGCAGGGGGGTTAGAATGAAATTATCTTCAAGTTTATTTCAAACCCAAACCATTCCACGATTCCCTTTCCCCTCCACAAAATACGTGCATATTCATGACAGACCTTCCTTTGATTTCTTGAGAAAATTTCCAGTTCGTGTTCCTGTGATATTCTGTTGCTTCTTGTCCCACTCATATCAAAAGGCTTCCTATTGGAATTGTCTCTTCAAATGGAAGTAGGAAATCTCTCCTTCAGTTTGTGCTCGGTACTTAGTGGAGATCTGTTGCAGCTCTGTGAGAGGCGGAGGTATTTTAGTGGTAGTAACTTAGATGTTGTAGTTCTTAAGTGAGAGGAGATGGTCGATTGCCTTAGTTCAGTGGATTTCTTAAGAAGTGTGTGTTGCATAAATGTGGGATTTGGGCAATGTTTTAGCTATTCAACTTGTGTGGTGGAATTTTGGCAGGAGTGTATGTTCAGTATTGGAAAGAGCTTAACCTAAAAACCCTCAGCTATAAACCTCAGCTCAGTCAGTTCCATTTTATCCAAAGTTAATAGCTTTCCAATGTGTTTTTTGGTAGCCTGGTTTAAAATTATTCGTTATCAACTACAAGGTTTTTATGTTTTGTACAAGAAATCACTTTGCAATCGTGCATGTATCTGTCAACTTTGTTGTGATGAGTGTTTGCCTATAGCATTTGGGAAATGCAGTGGAAAGTCAGATACTCTTTCAGCTGATTCAGTAAATCATTGGCATGGAATAATCCAGAGAGCTCACATGTCCAAATTCCCTGAATTAGATTACTTATCCTTGATACTGCCTTGCATCTCCCAGAAGCCATTTATCACTTAATTTTTTGGTGAAAAATATTACATATGCTACTTTTAATTGTAACAGTCTGCATCAGCTCGTTCGTTGTGGTTCGTGTGACATTTGCTCCTTGCACTATTTTGTGACTTGAGTTCTTAAATAGTTCAAAGGTGAAGTATCATTTGATGTGTAATTTACCGGTGTGCTTTATAGAAAGAAAAAGTTATTGTGTGCCAGGAGAATGCAACAGAGTAGCTGTTGGCTCAGGCAGTGCTGCTGCTGGTGGAGTAAATGTCTCCAGCAGTTGGGAAACTTCCAAAGTTCGTGGGGTGGGAACCTCTTATTGTTGTGCAGTGGAAAGGATCACTGGGTGAAACTTGGGAGCCAAGCTTTCTCTTGGCCTCCTTCCTGGTTGTTCCTTTAATGTTCCCCTCCCAAGAGCTCACTTACCAGTTGGTCAAGTCTTTTGCAGAATCGATTCATGAGTAGGGCTGCAGATGGACATGAAGGAAATGGGGGGTGATGACTTGCACTTTATTTCTTTCAAATGCCTTGTTTTTTTGTGTACTGAATGTTCAGCAAATTAATTAGACTTGGGCGTCTCTAACTTGGGATGGTTGCATCAGCGGTTGCTTCCTGAACAACTGAAATTAGGTGTAGGTGCAGAACTCCTCTGGCCTGAGGAATAGCTGGTATAACTTTCTCCTCTGGTGTCCTACTTTCTAGCTCTCTGTTCCATGCTGACTTTTTCTTCGGAAAAGTTCACAAAAGCTTTCATTTTCCTGGCTTTCTTCGGTTTCTAATTGATGAATCTGCTTTCTCCATCAATGTGGCCTGTAGCCTATGAAGGATTGATGATGATTTCAGATGATTTCAGTACACAGAGTTTAAGTTAAAAATCACTGGATGAAGTCAAAGTAAAATCTGAACACGAGTTACTTGTTGTTTCAAGTGCTTAATACATTAATCTAGTGTTTCAGATTAGCTAATAATTTCTCTAAATTCTTTAGAGGAGACACATGTTTACTGTCTTCACAGCAGACAATAGATCTCCGAATTACTTCATCTGTAGACATTACCTCAGCAACACACTTATCACTCTTAAGTGGCAATTTTTCTTAAATTTTAAAACTGATAGATTCCTTGTTAACTGAGATTAATTTCAGAGTTACTTGTTTGTCTTCAAAACTCCTGAAGATAAAACCAGAACTGTTTTGTAACACATTTATATAATGAGTGGTTAATGTGGTTTCTTCAGATTCAGGAATGGAGCAATATACAATGAAAATATTAAATTTTAGCTCCTTTTTGTAAGTATCAGATGTACCAGTGGGCACACTGATATTTACATATCAAGTTGAGTAACTGTAACAGGACAAAATAGTCATTTTAACTAACATGTCTGTGCTGTGTGCAGAATTAATTGCAGCATTATTTGTGTACATCTGGATTTATGCCTCTTTTTAGTGTTTCTTTTTTTAATGCATTTGGAAAGTTCTGCGTGGAGTCTATATGAACTTACTTAGAGTCATATTATTTCATTCACTTGTGAAAATGATATTCTGAAGATGAAGTTGTCTGAAACCTCTGGCTGATTTGTGTGATTGCAGGTTAATGCAATGCATTGCTGTACTGACTGTCCAAGTGGGTGTGATCTCACTCTTGGGTCTGGCACTGCACTTGGCATATGGTAGATTCAGAAGAATAAAATGTATGAAATCTATTTTCAGTGGGTTTTTCTGGTCTCTGCAGAATATGTCAAGGTAGATTTTTTTTTTTGTTTATTTGTATGCATATAGTGAGCAAACTTAAATTAAAAACGGCAGCAGAATAATATTTGTGTTGTGATGGGTGATATAGCTTCTAAGAAACTGAAACTTCTTACACTGAAGGAGTTTGCATAAATACATTTTATGCAAGTTCTGCAAAATCCACTGGGTACGTGATTGATCCAGGGTAAATAATACAGTAAATAAATCTGAAAGATTTGATTTAATACTGGTGCATCTCATGAGAGGCTTGTGATTAGGGGACTTCCTGTCTTGCTTATGGCAAAAAAAACCTAAACCTTTTTAGTAACATTCTGCTGAAGTGGGGGTTTTTCCTTTTTTTAAAAATAAAAAAGAGAGGAGGGGAAGAGAGAAGGAAAGCATGATACAACTGGAAGTGAAAGAAAAGTTTCCATAGGCAGTAACCTGCTAAAAATTTGTGTGTGGCAAACTTTTTACCCAGAGTTAGTTTCTGTGATTAGTTATATTAATAATATAATCAAGCAAAATCCACCTTTATTCTGTAGTCAGTGGTTTTGAATATTGTTTTACAGGCCAGGCATAATTTTTAATGATTAAATAGCAGTTGTGTTTGGAAATGTGCCATCCCCTCCAACAAGTGTGAGACTGCTCACTGAGTGCTGAGGGGAAAGATATATGGCAGTAACATCATCAAGTGTTAGTCTGGGTCACACTAATAAATTACAGTGTCTGAGCTTTCAGAGGTTCCCAGAGTCACTTGTAACGGGGGGCTCGGCACTTGGTGTTGGCTGACTTCTTGATTTTCTGGTAGTAAATTGCATTTTTTCCTGCTGTTTGTCTCTCTGCTCGGTGTGTGTGAGGTGGCCTCCTTGGATGATTCACAGCAGGGCTGTGTCTCCTGTGGATGGAGGCAAAAAGCAGCAGACTCACATCTGCTTCTGGTCTGCCTTGTTTGACGGCACCCAAGATGAAACCAAATCTATTTACTCCACAGCCAGGCCACCCCGACAGGCCCGTGCCAGTCTCTTTGCCTTGCTACTTACTTGGGAAATTTTCTTCTGGCTTGAGCAACTTAGACTCTGTAAGTGGGGAAACTTACAGCAAACTGCCAAGCTTTGGATTGTGTGTGTAGTGGAAAAAGGGATCTTAAACAGATTATATCACAATGGTTCTTAAATCCTGAAGTATAAGCAAAACAGTACCTGGGTGTTTTTTAACAATAGAATGGTAGAAGTTGTCTACTTGTCTTTGAAATTTAGAAGCCATTTTCTATTGGACTGATTTGTGAGCTGGACTCAATCATCCTTTTAACTCAAGATATTCTATGATTCTGTGAACTTTTAGGATTTTCTTTATCTCTGTGGGTCTAAACCAGTTTAGCTGCAGTCTAATCCTGAGATGTTAAGTTTTTCTTGCATTGATGGCTTTTAGAGATTGCTGCTTCATATTCACCTAAACAAGTGTGTGTGTGCAGCTCTACCTCTTGACCCACCTGTCTTTCCTAGGATGTGTCTAATCAGCTGTTGTGAATTAGTTCAATTTCAAGACTGTTGGGGCAAATTAGCATCAAATGCAGTTTGGTCCTCTGGCAGAATTGAGTTTTAGGCTTTTTTTCTCAGTTCCCTAGCTTTAAAGTATCAGGGGGTTTTTGCACTAAGTCTAACACTCAGGCATAGAGGAGGCCTGAAATGAGCTCTGACTCTTAGAATCTCCAAGATGCTGCTGTGTGTACAGATGTGACCACTTTTTTGCCATGAGAGGTGACAGGGCAACAGGTGACTGATCAACCCCCTCCTTGACAGCATCTGTGAGTATGAGCTTTTGCCTGCTGAAAGCATTTATACCGATTGGATGTGAGCTTTACAGGTGATGCCAAGTCTGCAGAAGTTAATGAGGAGAACATTCTGCTGCTCTGTACAGCTCTAGAGCAAATGGAAGCACCTGTCTCCAGAGAGTGTAGGCCAGTGCTTTTCACAAATCTTACGTATTTTAAAAGAAAAGAAAACCAAAACAACCCAAACAATCCCAGACTAGCCATGAATCTGCTAGAGAAAGATATTTTTTTGTTACAATTGAAATCAACTTTTTGTTGGCTTGTGCAAACTCCTGTTCCAAATGCAAAGAAGAAAGTTACGATTAGCGTTTTCGATTTGGTGAACTCTTGATTGTGTGTAACTGAAGCATTTAGAGAAAAAATGTCTTCATTTAATACACTTTCACATGCCAGATTTGTTGGAGTAAGAGTAATGGAGTGAAACTAAGAAGGGGGAAAGATCATTTTGGCTGTATACCAGGGAACAAACCCTGACAGCAATAGATTATTTGAATAGAATAGTTTCCCAAGAGGAATTGTGGTGGAGATACCCCTCTTTTGGGTCCTGTAAAACTAGGCTGGGCAATGAAAATGAAAAATGCTGTAAGAAATAATCTTGCATTTCTTCTCCAGGGAAATGCATAGATGACTGCTGTAGGGAATGGTCTGGGATATCTCATACAGAGCACAGTGGGTGTTTTATATTACAGAACAATAATGCAAGGCTAATGCTGAGGGGTTTTTATCAGTGAGCTTGGCTGATGTAAACTAGACAGTTTTAGCTCCAGCTCTGCTGAGCACTTGGGCTTTCTCACAGCTGATGTAAAATTCAGCTTTATTTTTCAAAAGCCTTAGGATAGGAAGGAAAATACAGAGAAAAGCCTGAAAATAGCATGTATGTGACTTTACAGTTTTTACAGCTAATAGTATTATCTTGCTAATTTTGAGCTGCTGACTTCAGTGTCATCAGTCATAGGTACACCATCATCCTTCTGAAAACTTGGACATTTCCCACGTGCTGGGTTTTGCCTTGCTGGGGCTTTTTTGCTGGAACCACCATGAGGATGTGCTTTTAAGTTCTGGAGTCTTAGTTGCAGGTACTTTGAGATGTCTGTGACCCCAGCTGCCTGCCCTCTCTCTGCTGGAGTTCACTGTCCCCAGGCAGGAGTGACAGGGTGTAGATGAAGTTTCTCAGCTGTCGTGGCCCAGTCCATGGCAGTATGTTTTTCTCACTGGGAAGGTGTGGAGAGAGTAATGAATTGGCTCATGGTGTGGCTGCTGATTGTGTCTCCTGGCAGGGCACAGGCTTCCAGCACAGCTGTGGGATGGCAAGGGTGACATGATTAGCATAAAGCACACAGGAGCAGCCAGAGCTTCTCATTTAAGCCCCAAAGCTTGGGTTTGTATAAACTTGGTTGCTATTAGGTGGTTCCAGAGCAAACATATACTTATTTAAGCATTTTTTAATATCATGTTCTAAAAAAGCCTCAAACCTTTGTAACTGTTACAGGCTGCATCTTCAGTGTCATAGGGGTTTCCTGTGTGTAGCCCAACTGCTGTTCCCTTCTTTTGCCCCAAAAAGGAGAAGATTTTCATGTTAGAAGTACTACAGATAATGTAAAGTGTAGTACCTCCTTAACCTATAAGTTTTCTAACTTAGGAGATGGGTATATGTTATTGCAATTGTGTAAGTATCAGTAATTCTGTTCACTCAAATGATGCAGTGATGGATGGGGATTAGAATCAATAAATGCTAAACACTGTATTTAAATTTTTGTAGGTATATCTTGAGTGTTTTCAGAGGAGATAATAACTGAACAAATTGGAAAACTGCCTGAGCTTAATAGACCTTCCAGGCATTTGTTAATGTGTGTGGATCATCGAGCAGGAAACTTAGTTTAATAGTTAGCTATTTGGGAAATACGACAGCAGTTCTTTCAAAAAGATCAGTTGTGAAGGGATGCAAATCCTCTTAATTAAGAAAACAATCCTATTTTTTGCAAAGTTAATTTTTTTTGTTTTTACTTACTAGTAAAAATTGTAGGAATTTATGTAAGCTTAATTGGCTTATAAGACAGACTCTTAAACAAAAAAAAAAAATTTCAAGCCATAGGCATTTCATGCCACCAAATAAGTGTGACCCAGGTGGTGGGTGGATGCTACACAAACCCTTCAGTGATCAGTGAGAAAGGGATGTGGCTTTTCTCATTCTTAGTTTGGCCTTCACGAGCTGTTGCTGCCTAGAACTGTGTAATCCAGGTGGGGCAGTGCAGAAATAACTTTGTCTTTGGCCTTAGAATGTGCTTCACTTCAGACGTAACTATTTTGATTTGGTTTGTTTGTTTGTTTCCTTCATTTTTATATTCATAAATGTATTCTTTCTCAGACAAGAAGTGAGAAGGATGGTGTTTTTCCCAAGAATTTGCCTTCTCTGTAATTTGAAAAACGAAACTGATTTTTTTAACAAATATTGATAGCTTTATATATAACATGTATTAACTGTATAATACTATGTAATACTTTATTCACTGGTGATCATTTAATGAGAGGAAATTAAATAAGTATCTCTGTAAATACACCGTGTTTATTTTGAATGGGTTTTTGGGAGTTGATATTACTGAATGAAGGACTTACTTTGGATTTTTTTTTTTAAAAGCCAAACCCTCAAAATTTCACACACTGTATTTGGTTTTTGAATTATGTATTTACTAGGAATAAGAAGTTGGAGGAACAGAGTGTTATTTACCCGTTCAACTTCAGATGGTGATCTTTATGTCAGCCAGTGATGAAATACCAGTATTTCCAGAGAGGGGACAAAATGTTATATCATAACAGCTTTGCATTTCATGCAATGTTGAGCCCGACTCAGGAAAAGACTGTCACCATCCAAGTGGAATATGCAGTACATGCACTTGGAATGTGTTGGTGTGACCCTGGAAGGAACCACTTTGATCCTGGAGGCCCGAGCCCTGGGAAGAAGGGATGCTGGAAGGAAGAGGCTGAGCAGGAACTTATCACCGAGTTCACAATGCACTTTTCTTCTCTTTCTTGAGGGAGCAGGACAGGGTCACTGATTTGCTTGGAGAGCCATCCTTGGATTGGATTCTGGCTAGCTGGATTTGATTTTTGGGGTGTGTTGGGTACCCTGCAGCAGACAGTTTGTCCAGCCATTCCTACCAGCAGTGTGCTGGCTGCCATCCCTCATTGAAATAGCGAGGTGAGCCATTGCTGTGGTCACTGGTTAATGTGCAGCACCTCGTGTGCACCTGCTGCTCTGTCACTGCCCTGGGACAGCTCCTGGGATCTGCTTGTGGTGCTGAGCTGCTCCTAAGGAGAGAGCTGGCCCAGCATCCTCCTATCAGGGCAGCTCTTCAAATAGCTTTATGAACTGTTTTGTGAGTTTATTATTGGGAGTGTAGAAAATTCTTCTTTGTGTGTTCCTATGTGTCTGGTGCTTTCTTAACAAGCTAGTCACTTTTTCAGTGAAAAAGTTGAGATAATTCCAGCACAAGATGTAAGAGACTGGGAATGTGCTCTTGTCTAGCTCCAAGAGGTTGAAAAATAACTTTGGTTAGAATAATGTTGATAAATACTCAATTTCAGAGAGGGCAAACAAGATGATATTTTTGACAGTCCTGTTATTGATGTAGGAAGTCACTTTGAATCTTAAGATTTCTTCTTAAAAGCTAGGAAAATGGAGATCCGATACAGCTTTTGATGAAAATCTTTGCAAATACATTTTTTGGAAGGTAGCCTGTGCTTTCTTTACACTGTGTGTGCAGGTAATTAATTAACAATACTCAATTTCAGATAGCTTTAAGTTTAGCATAAGTATGTTTGACTAGGAGAGCACTTCAGTTAATTCCTAAATAAAATGTGCTTTGAGAAATCTTTTTTTTCATGTTATTTCTGCCTACCTGCTCACTGTAGGAGGATCAGCTCCTTGAAGAGCTTAATTTAACAAAATCTGGTCTACTTGCAGAGTGATTATCAGGTGAAGCCAATACCTTCCTTAACAGACCATAGAAGAAGTGATAAAGCCCCTCACCTCATGTTTGGGGTCTGGAAGTACAAGGAAAGAACCTTTGACTTTTTTTCTTTTTGTTTTTTAAAAGAACATGAAGAAGTGTTCAATGAAGACAATGAACATAAACTCTGAATTAAGTCAGCATTGACAGCTGTACAACATTCAGTAAATCACTTCATTAGAAAAAAAAACAAACAAAGGAACTTGACACCTTTTAAAATTACATCTCATTTTGCTTTTGCAAACCAGAAACTTCTTTTACCCTGTCCATTAAAGCTTGTTTTCCTGTTCTCAGTGCATGTTTTCCCTGGTGGTGAGACATTTCTGCCTGGCAGAATGGCCACACAGGCTGGTTTGTTGGGCTGTATCCAGACAGGCACAGCATTGCCTGAATACTCTTGGAGCTATTGCCTGATAATGTTCATCATTTCTGCTGCTTTGTTCATGATTGCCTGCAGAGTAATAAATGCAGGTTCTAGCATGACAATTGTCCCTCTAAGTTGTTTCATCCTGCAGATAGCAGACCTGTCTTCCTGTACTTCACTGATTTAATTCCACCCAGTCGTTCTCCAACTGGTTTTGTGAACTGCAGCTCTCTCAGTTCCCAAGCATTTGGTTTAATAGGCTGTGATGAGGGGTTGGTACTTGGAAAGCCATTTTGTCAGGGCTGATGCCAGTGGCTAATCAATGCTAATAAACAATTTCTTCAGGGTAGTATTTAGTCTCCTCCCCACACAGAGCAAAGTAGAATAAAGAGTGTGTAGTTTTATCTCTGTTCTCACCTTCTGGCTGCCTGTGCAGGGTCTGCTTTGCCCTGGTGACCATTGGTGGCCACTCAGTGTGGTCTGGCTGTCAGTCTGAGGACAGCAAAAGTGCTTCTCCAAACACCTCTGCACTTCAGGACAGCATCTTGAAAACTTGTGTTCTCTCTCACCTTGTAGCTCTGGTAAATATCCCCATGACCCCACCTAAATCCCAATTAATTGATTAAGTAAAGTGAAGGGCAGATCTGCAGTACTGTTAAACCATTTCCATCCTTCTCCCTGTCTTTAGGACGTGTTAACAGGGTGTCAGACGCTCTCTTTGTTCATTCTCCCATTACTCAGTTTGTCTTGGTTGGTCCTTTGTTTTTTAAGTTACGGGCTCAGGCATACTAAAAAATAGACAGCTCCTCAACACAGACTCCCAGTATCAAGGATTTAAAGTTACTGCTTTCTGCCAATTTTCTCAGTCTAAAAATGTGATTGGCTTAGTAAATCCGTGCAAAAAAGTAAGGTGTTAATCTATTCCTCAGAGATGTATCAGGAGGTCATGAAAATCAGTTGTCTGGTGTTAGTACTGTTAAGGGGAAACTACAAAAAGCTGAGGCTATTGAGAAGGACCTGAGAGGTATAGTTAGGTTAAATCAGGCCTTCCTTAAATAAAGGCCATGCAGCAAGTGGAAGCAGCCTCTGAAGCACAGATGCCATGGGTAGAACAGGTACAGACACGAAGCAACAGATGGACCTGAAAATAATTGCAAATAACTACCTTTGCTTAGAGTTAAATTCTCAGCGAATCAAGCTGATTTAGCTGTGAGATGGGAGTGGGCAGATAACTACTGCTAGCTGGCCCAAGGTCACTGAACACTTTCTTAAAAGAGATTGTGTACAGCAGTTATTTTCAGGCTTTTCCAATTTAGAAACCCCTTCAGAGCAAATTTGGCTCAGATCTGCTGCTCCTTCATGGTTACTGGGAGCTGACTGGTCTAATGGGCTGAAGAATTGAGGTACAGATGAGAGACGAGACACTCCTGTCTGTGCATCTCATGCAAATGAAATGACAGAATAAGGAATGGGCTGTATTTCTTCTTGCTTTTAGCTTTGGAGAATTGAGGAGCAGTGAGCAGGTTCAGGAAGGCTGAGGTAAGCTGTTCTAAACCTTTCAGGGTATGGTTCTGTGTCACAATCCATTGCATCTGGGGAACAGCTTCAGTTGTCACCACTGAGTAGAATGTGCTTCCAGAAATAATGGTAATGTAAGTTCTAATATTTGCTTTATGAAAGAAAAAGTTCATATGTATTCTCCCTAGGAATTTTACTCTGGGTGATTCTGTACAGAGAAGCAAAACCAATTGTAAACAGATAAGCAAAAACTATGTAAACGCGGCATGCACAATATGTGTGTTTCCTGCCTAAAAAAATTAGAAGCAAACAAGTTCAATTATCTTAAATTTAGGGATGATGTTTGTTTTTCATTTATGGAAAGTACTAATGAAGTACTGAATATTGCCACAAATATAAGTTTTATTTGGGGAAAACTCATTTGTTAAAGATAGTTGAATTGTATTTATGATTAGTTTTTCAATGTGTCAGGGATCCATATCTTACAGGAGACCTATTTGATATTTTGTTTTCACCCTGTTATAGCAGATCTGTTGGTAGAGATTCATTAAGGGATATGATTATAAAGCATCTGCTTCCTCATCTGGTAGAAACTGAGAATTAACTTTCTTTTCAAGGTCTTCTACTTCTGTGATTCAGAGCAGTCACCTGTCAGTAGACTTTGATGTGGAAGGGCTGCTTCATACCATGAGTGAGCAGTACCAGAAAGGCAGGGGGGGAAACATCCAGTGAGGATCATAGCATTTCACAGAACAGAATTTTTCCTGTAGGGATAATGAACTTGTTACATCATGACTGAACTGTGTGTGCTCTTGCAGTGTCTTTTTACCACTGTTTGCATAAAACCTTGTTCCTGAGTGTTGCTCCATCCCTGGAGAGTTCCATCATGATTAGTGATGTGCAATCACATCTTTTGAGGTAGACAATGCTGTTCTATCACAGCTATACAGAGCTGTGAAGCAGTCAAATGTTGCAGAAAGATGGTTGCTTTTAAGTGATAGCATGATATATTTAAAGAAACTTTCCGTACTAAGAGAAAATGTTTTGTGGCAGAAATAACTGATTTTTTTCCTGGTTTGATTAGGGTTCATTTCACTTTTTAGCAATTTAATGAAGCGGCTTAAGCGAGAGGCTGTGCTTGTGACAGGAATCTGTCCACAGCTGACAGCAAACCTTCCCTTAAAGCCGAGCCAGCCAGGAGCCCACAGCTGCCCTCTCATTGCCCACCTTTCGTTAGCCAGGCCCAATTACTGCTGGGTAGCTGGGTGTGAGGCATCTGGGCAAGTGACCCAGTTCCTGATGGGCAGGAGCTGTAGTGCTCTGTTAGGCAGTGGTAGTTCATAACAAAATCACTTTATTTGTTGTTGGGTGTTGACTGAAAGTGTTTTCTGGCTTTGTCCTTCGAGAGGGAACGAGCACGTGGTTGTGCTGATTACAGTTCTTCAGCTGTGTGTTGGTGTTAAAGATAGAAGGCATCTGTGAAAGAAAATACTGCTTGAAATGCAGGTTTGATTTCTTACCCTCCATTCAGAAATCTCAGGGTTGTGTGAACCCATTCTACTCCCAGGTGGCTGAGTGTTCTTGTGAATTATGTCTGGGTGGAAAACTAAGGCATTGTACTACTGAGTTCTGCAAATCAAAGGAGAGCCTGAAGAAAGCTGTAACACTTCTGGAGTGTCCAAAGTGGTAATTTGCAAAGATGGTGTTGAAATATTGTCATTAGTGGTGGTGTGTGATGCAGAGGTGCTTATTTTTGTAAATTACTGTGTGAGGGCTCAGCCTGCAGGTTTTGAGAACTAGTGGTTGTTAATGTGTGACACTCAGCAGGGCCATTGTCCTCTTTTCAGGTTTAATTTTCAGATGCATCATTTAATAAACACTGTAATACGAGTTTTTGTATTTCCCACACCTAACAAGGGCGAACAAAATGTGTGAATTACATTTTTTAGGAGAATTACTGAAGCTTGGATTACTCTCTTGATACTATAAACCTACAATAAGTGGCAATGTCAAGGGTTCCCACCCCACCTCCTCCTGGGGAGATGTCCAGTGGACCTGTGGCTGAAAGCTGGTGTTACACACAGGTAATCTACATAAATTCCAGTGGCTTTATTTTCTATTATTGTCATAATAATTGTTTTAAAAAACTAAAGTTATTGACATATTAAAAAATAATCTAAGTAATTCTCATAGTTAATGCTTGATATGTAGGTTAAATTTTCTTAACATTTTCTGATCTTTTGTTCAGGTTAAAGTAGTAAAATTTTCATACATGTGGACCATTAATAACTTCAGTTTTTGCCGTGAAGAAATGGGTGAAGTTTTAAAGAGTTCTACATTTTCATCAGGGCCAAATGACAAAATGAAGTGGTAAGGTCTTTATTTGAGAATGTGCTTTGGTTTTGTTTGGGGTTATTTTTGCTCACAAAAATTGTAAAATTAAATTACAAATAAATATTAAGACTTGGACGCTTCTTGGAGGGTTACTGTAGGCATGGATTGGTTCTAATTTCAAAATGTCAGTAATCACAAAGGAAACATTTATTTTAGTAGCATTTATTATTGTGTCTTGTAAAAATATTTCTGAATTTATTCTGAGTACCATTTAAAAATTACAATTTCTCAATTTTTTTCAGGTGCCTGAGAGTGAATCCAAAGGGATTGGATGATGAAAGCAAAGACTACTTGTCATTGTATTTGCTTTTAGTCAGTTGTCCAAAAAGTGAAGTCAGAGCAAAATTCAAATTTTCCCTGCTGAATGCTAAAAGAGAAGAAACAAAAGCAATGGGTAAGGGAATATTAATGGGATTTTGTAAGAACATCAGCAATGTAATTTTTTTCAGTTGAGAGCAGAATTTATTATTGAGATAAACTTTTAAAATACCTTTTCTAAATTTCCTTTTAGAAGCTTAATTATAAAATCCTGTTCACGTTTCACACGTTTCTGATCACTGAGCTATGTTAATTCTATCCTGAGCAGTATAAATTACAGTACATTGCCAACTGCTGTCACTCCAGGTCCTTGTCACTTAGTTTTCCAGCAGATTATTCTTGTTTTCTGTTAGTAGAGGTGTATTTGCTTTGTTTGTACCTAGAGTGGAAGTATTTGATTTCCACTGTTATATAGGATAAGCAGACATGGCTGGGGTTTTTTTAGGCATCCTTTGCAATATTTTGGTCTATTTCAGTTGATTTGCACTGTAATCAGTTTAAAAACATGTGACATCTACCCAAGGAATTAGAAGACTTTGGAATAACTGGTGATTTGATTTAATTGTTGTGTTGATATGGAGAATGTATGGAAAGCTCTTAGTTTCAAACTTGTGAGCACAACCTTCATTAGAAATGCTTTTTGGGAAGGCTGGGATTCTTGTGGAAAGGAATAATTTAATGCTGATCTGCACTGAATTTGTTCTGCTGCAAGCCCTGTATGTGAAGAATATCTGTTTTTCTTCCCTTCTTCTACTCCAGGACTTAAGAGATGTTTCAGGTCGTGTTTTATTGCAAGTTTTGCATTTCTTACAAAAAAGTCTGTAGTTCTGCAGTGAACCCAAGCTTCATGCTAATTCTCCTTAAGTAACTAGGCCCACTTGTAGTCTTCAAATTAAATCCACAGAACTGAGTTCAAGTGTAAAAATTAAATTATTGGACTCTTTGGAAGGGAGGTAAATATATGTGTTTCACATGCATGTTCCACTCTACTAATCCTTTTACACTGATGGTGATGGTTTCTTGGGTCCCTGCAAACTTCCTGCTTCTGGAGTTTGTATGAGCAAAGCTACATGTGTGTACATTTGGAGAATGTATACATTTGGTCTTGGCACAACCCAGGAGTGGATAATCACAGAAGCACAGAATTGAGTTTGCACAGGAGCTCTGGAGCCTGGCTGGCCCCAAACCCCTGCTGAAAGCAGGATCAGCCTGAGCAGTTTGCTTGGGACTTGTGGTGCTTTGAGATCTCCGAGGATGGAGACTCCACAGCTTATCTGGGCAATCTATTTTAGTCTCTAGCCAGGTCCGGCTGGCCCTTTCTTGCCTTGGGGGTTCATCGTAGGTTCTTGTTGATTTGTTGTCCTCTAGGACCCCAATCTCCAATGAGCTCTTTGTTCCTGACCAGTGGATCTGTAGCAAACACCCAAATCCTGACCCATCAGCTCTCTGCTGGTTCATCGTCCACTGCAGTGCTAAAAATCTTGAGTGGGTGTGACTTCAGCTTCTGCAATAGTAGCTGTGCTGTGTTGGGCACCACGGGAGTGATAAATATCTTTTCACTTCGGGAAGTTACCAACAGAAGTCTAATTTCTTGGACTCTCCAGCCATTTGTCATCTGCTTCTGTAGATGCTGTGTATTTACTGAGACAGGAGAATGATGCCCCGCTTCCAATGTCCCTTGTAAGTGGATAATTCATGCATAGGCTGCTGCTTCAAGGGGTGAAGCTGTGTATGAAACAGGTAGCAAACTAACATTTTAACTTTATTAGAAGAAAAATACATTTGCACTTTTGTGCTGCTCTATTTCGGTTCTTAATTTTGGGGGTTAACACTGGACGTTGCTGCTAAGAGTAAAACCTAAGTCTGCAGAATAAAGAATTGGGCTGAATCTAGAGAATAAATTTTTGAATGCTTTTGGGAACATGATTTTCTGATTTTTTTTTTTATTTTTTTTTTCAATTCAGTGAGATGAGGTTTAAAATTGGTGAAAGTTTCCAGATGCCAAAAAACTAGACAATATTTTTTAAAGTGTGATTTTCTTCCTTGGTATACAGATTTTCGAATGTGAACAGTGTTGTTGTGTGTTTGTTCTGTTGCCCTCAAAGCCCACGCTGCACTTCAGTGAGTGCATTTCCCTCTGCTGCTGCACTCTGCCTGAGCAAAGGGTTGTTGATACAGGAGTGTGATGAGGTGACAGGGATGGAGACCTCACACCTCCTGCAGTGTCAGCTCCTGGGTGGCTCTTCAGTGTATTCTGAAAATACAGTGAAAATCTCGACAGGATATTTTGTTTGATATAATCCTAGTGAAGAACTGTTCTGGATATAATTTTTCCAGCTCTTGGAGGTGAGGGCAGTGTGTGACGTGTGTGTTTTCTGTGGTACATGCCCAAGCGTGTTCCGGTGGTGCTGCCAAGGTCAATAGTGTAGGGAAGTCTGGCTTTGCTGGTGGCTTTATTTTGGAGGCTGTAGAAGGAATGATGTTTTAACAGATTCTGTAATGAAAAACACTTTGCTTTTATTGCAAACTTCTGGCTTAAACTTCTAAAGCACTCTCTGGAAGGCTGAAGCATCTCTGCCTACAGCAAATGAGATGTGTTTCTTGCCCAGCTTTTTTGGAAGAAAGAAAAGTTCTTTCTTTAAGAACCATTCATGAGATCCCTTCCCACTTCCCACTCTGCTCTTATTTCAGTATTCTTGCTGTCTTCATTTTGAAAAATCTTTTTAAATTTAATTGAGAATGTACTTTATTCCACTTAGATTCTCAAAGCCATTCCTAAATAACAGCTTTCCCATATTTTACTTAAAGTATATGGTGCTCTTTGCTGTGGGTTAATTTGGGCAACAAGTGGCCGCTTTTCAGTCAACCAGCCATGTAAAATGTGTGATCTTACTGAATTTACATGTGTTTGCACTGAGATGACTATGGGAATTCTTTTTGGCTGTGAATGTTAGAAAAATAACCTTGTGTGGTCACAACAAATCTGATGGATTAAAAAAAAATAATTCTTATAACTAGGGCCAAAAGGTAAATATAATTAATATATTTTTTGACCAAAACCAGTTTAGTAGTTGAAAGCTTTCATTTTTGTTTTGCTATTTTAATGCTTCTACTGTATTTCAAACTAATTTCAACCTGTGAAACAAGATTTTCCATTTCAGGAAGAAGTCAAACCAGATTGTTATGACAACTGCAGAGTGTTGTCAGGATGGGTTTGTGGTGACAAGTTCATTGTAATGGTGCTTCCCCCTGAACAATTCCTGTTTTGACACATTGGCGTTCTTAAACACTCACTGAAAGACTCCTTGTGCTGGATGGTGCCTGAGAGATCTAAGGAGATATTGTTTGAATTACAAATTGTGCTCCACTAAGTTCTATCAAGTGTTTTATAAAATAACACTCTTACAATATTAAAAAGGTTTCAATCAGTTCTGTGTTTTCTAGACACGTGACACCTGACACGTGATCCAAATGTGTGAAACTGATTAATTTTTTATTAACACTTAGTCTTGGTGTGGAGTTAGGTGTTACTTGTTAATATTTTCCTTTAACTTGCTGTATCTGTACACAATTTTTTATCAGAAAGCCAAAGAGCGTATCGATTTGTCCAAGGCAAGGACTGGGGGTTTAAGAAATTTATCCGAAGAGATTTTTTGCTAGATGAAGCTAATGGTCTTCTACCAGATGACAAGCTCACATTATTTTGTGAGGTGGGTATTAATTTTTAAGTAATAAAGTGTTGAATAAAATGTTTCCTGCTCTAATAGAGATTTATGTTGATTTAAACAGTAGTGTACTCTAAAATTGTATTCTGAAAACTGTAAGCTTGGTAAAATATACATTGCTTTGTCTGCATTACATTTTGTTCTATTTTTGGTGCTTGTACACTGGGGTATAGAATATTGAATTGATCACTTGTAAAAACTGCTGGGCTTCTCCCTGAATTTGCCACAGTTACATCAGAATTAACTGCAGAATTATTTATGCCAGTGGTGGCTGGTGTGTGCTGTCTACAGAAATGCCGTTTTACTGAGGTCACATTTATTTGAAGAAGTTGTATTTGGAGTTAGAGGATTGTTTTTCACTGGATAAGCAGAAGGAAATGTTTACATACTGGTTCACATTATAAAAGAAAACCCAACTGATTGTCAGAATCTATATTCCTTTAATATTCTAATTGATGGCCTTAACCAATGAACAGGTCTTTCAGTAAATGAAACAGTTTATTTTTTGACTAATTTTAATGTTTTGTTTTCTGAGTGAATGCAACTATCTTGAAGAAGGTGTGCTTGATACGGAAAATTAATATTGAGAGCTGTGGTATAAATTTAACTTCATGGTGTATTGTGGGTCCCTTCTATAATATAATTTATGTTCGTAACCTAAATTTTCATATTAAATTTCAGTAAAAAGCTTACTCAGTGATAAAAATGGAAAATAGGGAAAGTAGCAGTGTAAGTGGCGTATATGTTGAATATACATTGGCTGGTTATCTGGGCTGCCATAAAGTGATTAGTGACTTAGGAGGATGATAGATGCTCTAACTGCTAATAAGTTTGCTTTGATCTGTGTATTTACAGGAAATGTGTAAAATTGTCTTGGCAAGATTACAATTTAATTATATGTCATTATGCTGGGTAGGAAGAATAATTGAAATGTGGCCCTTGAGACTAGATATTGCAAATATGGTGCATCTTATTTTCACTTAGACAAGTTAAATGAGCTGCATGATAAATTTGTTATGAATACAATTATTTGGGTGATAAAAGCAGATATAACAAGTGTTCTATGGTTCTGTAAAGATACTTTTGAGTATTTTATCTTCTTAAGTTGTCCTGCTAATGAGCACTTTGATGTAAATGAGCAGCTCTTAACAAGTAGCATTTGGTTTTGGAATGGATCACTCTCTAATTTTAGAGATTAAGTTTGTTTAAAAAACATATGTAGAAGAAATACTGAATTTCCACAGAGAAATACTGTTATTTAAATTCTGATGCTAATCACTGAATTTAGCTGTTTCCCTACAAAATGTCTTGATGTTTTAATGTGAGTGGGTTTTGTGAAGTGTTGGACCTACTCTGATTATAAATGTGGAAGGAAGTAAAACATTTAGTTGTTCACAGTAAGCATGTTAAAATAACTTCTAGCTTGTTTCATGGTGAAGGGAAAAACTTGGAAATCCAAATATTTTAAGAATTTCTTTCTTTGGATGTGTGATCCAAAGCTGTCCTTAGGAATGACAGGTGTTGTTTGAAGGACCTGTTCCTGTAGAAAAGCCTGAGGTTTTTGTCGTTTTAAAACTTTACTGTTAAGCTCTAATTTCCATGTTTGCCTTCCTCCTTGTTTCCTCTTTGGAAAACTGAGAAAACCACTCTTTACCATTTCTTAAGCCTATATTGCACTTGGCTTGATAAAACTTGTCAGACAGGTATTTAGTGAAGGTCACTGATTACTGAGTGTTGGTTGGCCCTTCTTCCTGTCGGCTTGCAGGAAGATTATTTGGTTGTCTTTGGCAGCAAAGATACGCATTCTGTGTTGCCAGAGATTTTCCAGATCAGCTGGATATACCCTTGGATTAGACCTGAAGGGTTGTTAAGTTTAATAGTTTGTAAAGTCTAGTGCTGCCAGCAACAGCTAGTGATTAAATACAACCTCAGGTTTTTGGGCACACTGATCTCTGACTGAATTCTCTCTTTCCATATAATCCGGAAGTACTGAAGCCTTTCAGATGTTCCAATTGCTAATGGAATAGAATGCTCTCTGCTTTCACAGATCTCTTACCTGCCTTAGTAGTCCAAGGAATCATTTATATCACCCTTACCATTAGATTACCACAGATTCAAAATGAAGAAAATAATGGATATTATCCTTGTTAAATGTCATCACAGAACTTGTTTAAGTTGACAAGTTTTCCATAGTTATATGGGATTAACTTGATTGGATTTCAGCTTTAATTAAATAAATTATAATCAGAGGATACACTTGATTTATGGCATGCCATCTGGACAAGTGAGATATGAAATATCAGACCCCTGTAATCCTTTGTATTTAGAATCTTTAAAGGACAATACAGGCCAGGTCACTCAGATGGGAGAGACTTAAATTAAAACTTTGCTTGGGTTATATCTTAAAAGGATGACCTGTAGCAAATGTTGTGTTGCACAACTTTCGATACATATTAGAAGCCATTGTAAAACAGAAGTTTGGAAAGTCAAAGTTGAGTTTAAGTACACGTAAAGAGTGTGTAGGTGACTTTCCCTAGGAACTGTCTATAGCTAACAGGAGGATGCTGTGTGGACAACGGGACCATGAACTGTGAGTCAAGGAAAAGCAGAACTCTTCTCTGGCAACAGAAGATGAGCTTGGCTAAACTAAAACTTCCTTTGTGTGTATGTATATCTCCTTGAAATCACTGTGTATATGGAAACTGGGAAATAACTCTATAGATTTTTTTCCTGTGTTATAAATGTGCAGTGTAACTGTGAAAAGGAAATTTTGCTGTGCTTTGGATTTCTTCTCTTTTTCTAAGGTGGAAGAATATAAAGGAATTTCTTGTATTCACAGGGGGATATGAGATGATACAGGGAATTAGGCAGTGATCCAAATCCCCAGGCTGCTGTCATAATTGGATCATCCTCCTCTTCTTCTGGTCTGGAGTTTGGCTTGCAGTGCTCCAACTTTCTGTGAAGCTGAACTGTGCTGTTTTTGCTTTATGCCAGATTTATTCCAGATGCCTTTGGAAATCAACCAAGGCCCTGATCCTAACTGTATCAGCATTTTCTCCTAAAATCTAATCCTAATTTTCTGTCTTTGGGAGATGGAGTGATCAGGATCTTGTAGAACGGCTTGTTACAAAGTTTTTCTTCTCAGGTCTGTGCTCTCAGACAGGAGAAGCAAAACCTGCTTAGCTCTCCTGTTTTCTCACTGATTAAAAGGACTTAGTATGTGAAGATAACTGAAAAAGCAGCAAGGAGTGCTGCTGTCCTGTTCAATTCCTATATGAAAGACTTAAACATGGGGAATAATGGCAGAATATTCACTTCAAATGCACATATTTCAGTTATTTTAACAGGTTCTGTACAGAAGTTACATCTTGTGAGCATGCATTTGGTTATTGAAGTTACCTACTACACTTTGTATTTTGAAAGTAATGGCTTTTAATCTTGTTTGGAAAACAATTACTTGTGATTTCTGCCTCATCTGGACTAAGTAAAATGAAATGGTGAAGGAGCTGTTACTTGCACTTAGTTTGCATTATCACATTGCAGGTTATGTATAAACTTAGTACAATAAGGGATATCTTATTGAAAAATTCTATGGATTGTTCTTATGAAACTTTTCTGTGACCACATGATCCTGATGATCTGTATAGAATTTTATGTTGTATATATTCTACTCAGATGTGTGAAGCGTTGAACTGCTAATTTAACTCTGAAATAGCATTAACTTATTTTTGTTCCCACTGGTTTTCCAAGAACTGTATCTGTCCTTATTTTCTTTGGCCTTTCTGTCAGGTGGCATGTGGTATTGTGCTCTTTCTTTTTGTTTTGGTTGGATAAGTACACAATATTAGAGTCTCTAAGTAGGCCCTATTTGTTTTATGTTACTTAAAAGTAAACTGTAAAGCTTTGGTTTATGGCTCTGGCCTATTGCCAGATGCTTCACTGTTTTTTGCTTTGCTTTGGAATTGTTGGAATTCAACAATAGGTGCTGTGATTTAATTATTCAGTTATGAAGGAGTTGTCTTGCTGTGATTTTCTGTTAGGTAAGCGTGGTCCAAGACTCAGTAAATATATCAGGACAGTCTAATACAAACACTTTGAAGGTACCTGAATGTCGACTAGCAGAAGATTTAGGGAATCTCTGGGAAACAACAAGATTTACAGATTGCAGTTTTTATGTAGGAGGACAAGAATTCAAAGCTCATAAATCTGTCCTTGCAGGTACTTTCTACTTTTGTATTGCTATTATTTTGTAATTTAAATTGCTATAAGTTTAAAGTTTGATTATATTTAATATTTACTTTTTTTTGATACAGCACGATCTCCAGTTTTTAATGCAATGTTTGAACATGAAATGGAGGAAAGCAAAAAGGTAAGCTTCAGTGAAAATGTTACATGTGAGGAGGAGAGGGTTCTTGTGGTGCATGAGGGCAGGAGGGACAGTTCCTGAACCTCACCTGATGAGTTCTGAGGGAATTTGTGTAGAAAGAGTGGAGAGGTGCTGGAGGATTTGGATTTTTTGTATCTGCCCTAGATAATGTTTCTAAACATTAGCTATTGGTGTAATTGACCTAGTAATCTCTGCACCTTTTTGCCTCAGTTTGTATCTTCCTGTCAGCTGATTGACTTGACCAAGGTTTTGCTGTAGAGTATTAAAGTGTTTTTCATGGTAACCAAGAAACAAGAGGTGAATTATGACTGAAATTAAGCCCTCAGGCAGTGGAACACTTCATTCACAGCTTCTGCAGGCACTTGACCTGTGTAAGTGTTTTGGATGGGTGGTTACTTAATCAGCAGAGAGCTGCTTCTGCTTTTTTACACTTGATGTCTCCCACAGCGAGGAGCTGTTTGTGCCTTTCTTGAAGAAGAATTATCAAAAATGGGTTGGTTATAGGCAGAATCCATCAAAAGGTGAGGAACTGATCACCTCCCGAAAGGGTTATGATAGATGATCATCATTTGGTCTTGAAAACTGCAAGATGCCATTTGTGTGCACAAATACATCAGGTGAACGTGGTGCTCTGGGTACAACTGAGGGTCGCTTTCCTTCCTGGCACCTCTTCAGTTTGGAAACTGTCACAGGTGGAATTGGAGTATTGGGAGCATTTTATTGAGGTTCCTGGAATGGAAGAAATCTAAACATGTCACAGCTTGAGTAATGTGCCATGCCAAGCCTTTGCCTTCGTGTTAGCAATGGATCTCCAGTGCAGCCCTACTCCTAAATACTGATAGGAAACCAGACCATGCACATCTCCTGTGCCTGGGATTTTTATACTCCAGAAGTCTGGTGTTTGCTTCTACATCTTTGACATCATTTCCTACTTGATTAGTTGCTTGTAGGGGATACTGTTACAGGATTGGCCAAGCTTGCAATGCCAGTGTTGTATTAGGGCGATCTTCAGCTGTGTGATGTCAGTTCAATGTGTCTGCTTTTTGGATTCTCAGAACAAAACCTAGGCTGAGTTGACTCAGTTTGAGCCAAGAATGGCGCAATTTGTTCTGTCTGCTGCTCTGATTTCTCTTATTCCAAACACATTGTCTTTGTGTTGGAAACTCAGGAGCATTTTAAAATATTCCTGAAACTGTCTTGATTTTTATGTATGGTCTGTGTGATAGACTCCAGAGTTATGTATTTCTAGGAAAAAAAATTGCAATTACTTTTTATTACTGAAGCTTTTCCAGCTGATTTCTGCCGAACTTTTAAGAGCTTTTTTGATTGCTTTCGGCTTAACATTGTTGAATGTTACCTTAAATTTGTAAAGATTTTGTATGACGGATGTTGAATGAAAACTTGTAGCATGCATGCAGATGATATTTAATATTCACTTTGTAATTGTAGCTAAATTCTAAAGACTTTTATTGATTCTTCTTCTTTACCAGAATCGTGTAGAAATAAATGATGTAGACCCTGAAGTTTTTAAAGAAATGATGAGATTCATTTACACAGGAAAAGCACCAAACCTTGAAAAAATGGCTGACAATTTGTTGGCAGCTGCAGACAAAGTAAGTGACTACAAAGTTCCCAAACCTGGTGTTTGCTTGGGGAATGCTGATTTTTGGATCAGATTGTTTGATACATATTTTGCTTTTTTAAAACAAGAGAGGCAGTTCTCATCAGAAATAAAGATAGGAAAGAATAGACTTTTTTTAGCAGTAGAAGGCTGATTAATCTTTTTTGAAGAGAAGTGTTTCAGGTATTTACTTAGTATCAAATTATTTTAGAAATTGGAGACCATTAATATGACTTGGAAAATTGCGTTTTAAATAAAATATATACTAGATCTTTGTATTCTTCATGAAGATTTAACTGAGTTCTTGAATTAACTGTGCTTCTCTAAAGTACTGCTGCTTTAGAACTTTCATCTTTTTGTCTTCCTTACAAACGTAATTGTTCTAATCTTTCATCTCTTCTTTGTTGGAATCTTGTCTACTCTTAAAATTGTTGGTCTTTGAAATACTTTTTCTACTGTGATTTTTGAGGTGAGGGGATTTACAGCTGCTCAGCAGTTAAGGATTTTTTTTTTTGAATGCTGGCCTTGATTTAGGGCATAATTGATAAATGTAGAGACTATTATAAGGTAGAGTTATATGATTGACTGCAATACTAGAAAATAAAAATGAAACCTGTTCAGACTGTGATATCCTTCAAAAAAGCAGCACAGTTTGTTCATGCAAAATACAATATGGGAGTGCGGTTATTTTCCATCAAATTTCTTGTAGGCGGTATCAAAGGTATGAGGGAAATTCAGAGATGGGTTGGGGCTAAACTTAAATTTGTTTTGAACCATTGTATCATTTCTTGCCCCTTACTTAGAGATGTGAATCTGTTCAACGCTGATTTGGCTCCTTGCTCTTCCTCTCTTACCAAGCAGAAGTAAAATGAAAATTTCTGAAAGAGTTATTTTTGTTGTTTTGATCAACACTCTGTCAGCAAGGTCTTTAATTAGTTTGTGTGAATCCTAATGCCTGTGTTACATTTGAGAACTGTTCAGTGCAGTACATTGTGCTTTGCAGTACCTGTGGGGAAGCAATTTGATGTTAAGCTCAGGAGGCACCAAGCTGGCTGGAAGTGTTTTAAGAAGTGTAGAGATGAGGACAGAAGGAATGAGTTTGAGGAATGATTAGTGCAGTTTTTCTCTCTCTCCAGTATGCACTGGAACGGCTGAAGGTGATGTGTGAGGAAGCACTCTGTAGTAACCTCTCGGTAGAAAACGTTGCTGACATTCTTATCCTCGCAGATTTGCACAGCGCTGAACAGCTAAAAGCACAAGCAATAGACTTTATTAACAGGCAAGTAATACTTATGAGACTCTAAATATATTTGTGTTTATACTTGGTGTACTTTTTCAATATTAGCACACTTCTCTCTTGCAGGTGCAGTGTTCTTAGACAACTTGGGTGTAAAGATGGGAAAAACTGGAATAGCAAGTAAGTTTCCCTGCCCCACGATGTTCTGTACAAACACTGCTAAGTAGACTGCAGATCTTAAGAACTGTTGCTTCATTTCCACACTACTGAGGCCTGTCACTGACTGTAAGTAAAGTAGGATTCAGCAGATGCTACCCCAGTTATGATTGTGACTCCCCCTTTAAATGACAGGGAATGTTAACTGCTCTCCAGTGTGAGATCCTAACAACAGCTGGTTTTCATTCCCTCTCCCAAGGGCATAGTGCTGTGGGATGATGGTAACAGCCTTTATAGAGAAAACCATTCTCATGAGTACCCAGGTTTGTGCCCGGAGGAGTGATGACCCCAGTGTGGTTTTGGGGCTTGCTTGGGTCAGTCTGAGCCTGCAGTATTTCCACAGAAAGGAGGGCAGTTGCTCTCTTTGCCTTTGGGGACATGTTTGTGCACCTTCCCACATGCCAGCACAGGTGCTCTGGAGGCCACACAACTCGTCAGTGAGGTCCTTCTGACTCTAAGGGCTCCTGCCTACACTGGAAGTAGGTTGAGACTGTGTGGCTCAGGCTCTGGCACTGATTGCAGCAGCTTAAGTGAATCACAGAGTGGAAGAGAGCCAGCTGCAGAATAGCTGGTGGTAGGCTCAAACAGTGTAAGGGCAGTTGAACACTTAATCTTACCATCAGAATCTCCAGAGAACTTGAAGGCTGTGTTGTACCACTTAGTTTAAATTATTGTTTCTCCTTGAAACAAAAAAAGACTTCACAGGCATAATGATTGAGCATGATGTGGAAAAGGAGTGGGTGGTGAAAGGTAAATAGTAAAATACCAATAACAGAGATAAGTCAGGATCATAACTATGTAGCTACTTGATGTATTTCTTCTCAAGTGATTTGGAAGTTCCTGAGCTGAACTTCTGTCTCAAGTGTTTGCTAGTTAACGTGCTGGTCATCTTTGCTTCAGCTAAAACATCTGCAGTAATTCAGGGAAATAATATGAGAGGGCCTGGCTTAATTTACTGACTCTGGGCACCAGGGAGTCTGAACTTTGGTATTGTTTCTCAAGGTCCTTACCGTCACTGACTTGGCAGCAGCAAATTAAAGGCTTGCGGTAGAAATCTGCCAGAGGTGTTTCAGAGATCATGTGGTGTAGAGGTCAGCTGATAACTTCATGCTTGATAATGTTCCTGAAACAGCATGAGGGTGCTCATGAAAGGCTTTTGAAAATGCAGAGCACTGGGAATTTGGGATTGATGCAAATTAGTTCCAAATAACAAGTTTATCCTGTGTCAGTGTGACATGCAACCCAACCAATATAATATTCTTCATATGCAAAGTTAATTTTTTGCTTTTTTTTCTATACTATTACACCAAAAAGTAAATACATACATTGGGTAAACATATATAGTTTTTAATCTCCTGGGTGTCAATATGATACTTGCTGAAATCTGTTGTTGCTTTTGTGTTAGGTGAAAGTCAGCAGTGGCCACTGAAAGCTCTTTTGAATGTGGCCCAACATCTGCACTGAAAAAAGAGTGAATATTCTCAGTATGCTCCACTGGTACTGAGACTGCAGGCTCCCAGTGAAGGGATCTGAAGTCAGCCAGCTAATCTGCCTTCATGGCTTTTCTAGATGAACTACATCATTTTATGCTGCAGTTTCAGCTGATTCATCTTGTCATCCTTCTCTCTCCCCAAATTGAGGATGTCCATTTATGTAATGAGATTATCATGTCTTCCCTTGCTTTTCGTCTCTGCACTAGACCTCATTTTCTTCTGGTTTTCCTCTTTATTGTTTCTCCTGAGCAATTTCAAGGTGGTTATTCTGACACAGTTCTCTAGCTGAGGTCTGGCTGGTACTGAGTAGAGCAGAACAAGAACCTTTTGTCCCACATCTGATTATATTTCTATACCCAAATTACAAATTGCTGCTTCTCTCTGTTGGCACCCTCAAAGTTTGTTCCACAATATTCAACTGCCCTTCTACGGCACTTCTGCCTTGCCTGCTCTTCTCTACTGTGCATTTGGTTTGTAAAATTGTGTGACTGTTCTTAATGCTTTTGTTTTCAGCCAAGCAACAGACATAATGGAAACTGCAGGCTGGAAGTCCATGATCCACTCCCACCCTCACTTAGTAGCCGAGGCCTTTCGCGCTCTGGCGTCTGCACAGTGTCCACAGTTTGGCATTCCACGCAAACGGCTAAAACAGTCCTGAAATCTTCCATGAACTCTAGAGAAATTGGACTGACTCCACTCCTCCTTGCCCAGAGGTGTTTTCACAAACCATAACAAGAGTTTTTGTTATCCTTGTCCACAGAACAGAAGCTGAAAAAGCCTATTGTTTGCTTTTCAGATGGATAATTTATGGTTTAATCCTCAGCTTTAAATTAGACTGATTACTCTAATTCACTGAAAGGCCTTAAATTATCTTCAATGACTCTCTAGTCCATATAGTCTAATGTATCTTGATTTTTTTATTATTATTTTTTAATGTGCCTTGTCTTTTTGACTAGGCTCTGCAGGATTGCACTAGCTCCATAATGCAGTAAAGTTGATAACTGAAGATTAATTTTTGAAAGGGATCTTCCATTATTTTCAGAAGAAAAAAAAATGATTATGGTTTGGTCCTGTGCTAACTGGAAGGTTTTGACTGGCCTCTTATAAAAAGCACTTGAACCAGAGGCACATCATGTACCCTAGGCAAGTGCTAAATATAGGGAGAGCCTGTTTACCTTCAGCGAATGCCTACAGGCTATTTATGGCAATATACTGCTTTGAACATAATTTATTTTTCATTGTGGGGGCAAATATGCAATGGTTTGGCCCAAAAATGTATTTTCATTACAGTTTGTAATGCTTATTGTGTGTGTGTCAAAGCTGTCCAAGCAGTGAAAAGAAACACAGAATAAACCTTTTGCTTGTGTTTCTTTACGGTCCATCATTAGTTTACATTTAATGCAGAACTGAATGAGAGGTTAAAGAGTTCAATATGAAAAGAAATAGTGTTGCATATGGAATAAATAAATCCCAGTGTATGGTTGCATAGAAAAGTTAAGGATGCATAGAATGACCAAATGTAAATTGAGGAAATGGGCCAAATAGATTCTGAATATGCACTTTTAATGTGTAACTTTTGTATGTTGTGTGGTACATATATATTTTGCTTTTGATGAATTAATGAGGTACAGGTAATTGTGGCTTAACTTTTTAGATACATTTTAAGATGCCCACAGCCACATGGGATTTAGTTTTGTTAGAAAAGAAAGGCATGTCTTTTTAAGACTCAATTGAAGGTGGCTATTGCGAGCTTTCATATTTAAGTAACAGAATATTTTCGCTTATTTGAAAAAGGCATGTGAATGGTAAAAACTTTGAGGGGATTTTTCCCATCTTGATGTGTATGCATGGCTCCCACGAACACCTGGGGAGGCTGTGCACACATCGAGGAGTATTTCCCTGAAATGTCAGATGGTATCTGCAAGCAGAGACTTGCTCAGTCTTGCATTTCAGTTATTGTACTAGCATTGTGGATGGTATTGAAATTCTGCATAATGTGAAAAAGATGAAACATTTGTAAACTGCTTGTCACGGGCCAGTTCTTTATTATATGAACCTTAGCTTTAATATCAACATCCTCAGTGTTTGATAGCTTTGTTTACAATTGGGAGGAAAAGTCTGCAGTAGTGCACACTCTAAATGTTCCCTGAGTTATTACATTGAGTTTACTGTAATAGTGATAATATGCTGTATTTCTTTTTGGGGGGAAGACTTGGGTTTTGCAGTGGGGAATGGGAGGAGATCTCACCTAATTTATAAACATCTTTGGGTAAAGGTTTGAGTTTGCCTATTAAAAAAAGTCATGCAGGGAGGAGAGAGGAAGAATTTCAGATTGTTCTACCATCCTCATTTCACTGAGATTCATCTGACTTGCTCTGAATGAAATTTTTAATGGAAAGAATATATAATTTATGGCATACAGTAAACCACTTACAAAAGTAAATTGGAAAAAAATGCCCAGTCCAATTTTGAAGACTAAAACCTCTAAACATGAATTTTTTTCTTACCCTCTAACTAAATCTTTATGATTGCTAAAGTGTAAGATTGGAAATTTTAATAATACACAAGGCATCAAATTATATATTTACAGGGATTTACCAATTTTTAAATATTTATCTAAAATAGGTCTCATAAGCATTCTCCACAACAGGAGGTAAAGGTGTTTATTCCAAAATCATGATGTTTTTGCTGCGGTGTGTAATGTGTACAGCTCCTCATCCTCATCACTGTAAAACTCACAGCGCTCATGTGCAAAGTGACTTGAATATTTAATGCTGTAATGATTGCCCAGGTCAGCCTGTTCTAAGGTAACAACTTAAAGTAATCAGATGGAAAGCTTAAGGATTTCTAGAATTTTTTTTTAAAGCCTAATAGCACACTTTGTACCAAAAAAATGTAAGGCACTGTGCTGTGATACCATCTGCATCATGGAGTGTCCCCTCCTCGAGCCAGGCAGTGTGAGCTGTGTGTTACACTAACAGGAAAGAGCCCTCTGCTGATCCATCTGTTCAGATTGGACTTTACTTATTTATGTTTTCAAGTTCTGTCAGATCTTGAGAAAAAGGTAAAGCAGTTTCTGTATTCTTACGTGAGTGCACTAATTATTCACCTCTTCAATTACCTACATGCAGTGTTCTCACTGGAACAGGACATTGGTAATTGCAACCTTCCCCTTTGGATTCAGTAGCTTGATTTCATTCCCCACATCTCAAGAACTTGCCCTGAAAGCCTCAGTTGGAAGTGCAGCAGATCAGGAACGATCCAATAATCAATGGTCAGGTTTTTCCAGGCTGAAATCTTGGGGTTTTTTTCCTAGTTTTCCCTTCAGGTTAGGAATATGCTGTATGAAGGTGCCATGTTTTGGCTTGCCAACACTACTCTCTCAGATAGATGTGAACCACCACTTCCATGCTTTTCTGGGGAGAACCCTGCATGTGTCCTGTGTGTGTGCGCGTGTGTGTGTGTGACTGTGTGGTGTTTTTTGTCAAGGGTGACTTTCTAAAAATAAGGACTCAATTTGCTGTTAAGATGCTATAATGTATTATATATATATTTTTTTTTTCCTCCATTCAGACCTCTCCTAAGGAGATGCTTGGGTGGAAGTTGCTTCAATAAATAATCCTTATTTCCTAGTCCATTTACTGCATGCAGAAGTATGAACACATTGTGCCTTTTTAGGAAACTGTTGCAATGAAGGGATGCTTTAACAGGGTGCAAGGTCTTTGTAAAATGTATTTTTAAAGGTGAAGAAGAATGCTCTTTGGTACACAATTGACATGGAAAAGTTCAAGTTGCATTTGACCTCTGTTGCATGTTGATTCTTGCTTCCTAACTTCAATTTCACCGAGGTACAAACTACACAAACAAGTGGAATAAGTATTACAGATACAAGTTGAGTAATGGTATATTTTTGTGAAATTGTGGTAATATTTGCTGTTACAAGATAAGTGTATGTCAAAACATGATAATCATGGACACAAGGTTACTCTAGTTCTGATGTTTTTCTAAACATTGAGTATTTAGTATAAAATTCACCTTTGCACAGGAGGTCAGTAGAAGACCTACATGGAGATTGTGTTCCTTTTATATCCTCATGGCAAGGCTTCTCCTTGGGAGAATAAAAACCACGTGCAGTATTTGAAACTGTGTTTCATAGAAGACAGTGAATTGCAAATGTGAGGTACTGCTACCTGAAATGTTGTCGAATTTTGTTGAATTTTACAGTTGATTAAAATTCCTAAGCTTAATTGATTTTTTTTTCTCTTTTTTTTTTGGTAATTGACAAATTGAATGTTACCTGTCCTCTTTGTCTGGTGTCGATAGCATATTTAGTGCAGAGCCTAGCTCCTTAGCTAGCCAAGACACTTAGTCTCATATCTTGGCTTCTGCTTACAGTAAATGGACTATGTTTGTAAAGGGAATTCACTATTTCAAGTGTTATGCAAGGAACTTCACTGTATTTGTAACCTGGTTTTTGAAGGCTTAAGATCAATGAGTCCTATTTTAGAAGTTAAACCAGTGAAATGACTTGGACCTGTTTTGGGGTGGAAATGATAGAGAATTCAAATATGTAAACAGTTGTATCAAACCATCCAGCCTTTTTTTATCAGCTGATGTTAATGGTGAAATACTTTTTGTACCTTGTTGCTGAAAATATTTTTGCGTTTCAGCACATCAAGTTACAATAAAGTTGTTACTTATACAGAGTGTGTCTGTCTTTATTTGTTGTCTGTACCTGCATTTGTTCCCAATGGCTGCCTTTGCTTTGAGAAAGGTATTTTACCAGTACTGTCAGTCTAGTGTCAAATATGCTGCTGTGCTTTTGGAGACCTCTTTTGGGGAGGATCATCTTTGCAGCCTTGCTCTGATCCCCATTAACTTGGTTATTTTTCTGTTTTGATACTTTAAAGCTCTGGACAGCTTAGCCTCTCTACCTGAGAAATGTTTCCCTTTACACAGACTCTGCCAGGACTGGTGGGAAGAAGAGTTGATGCTGTGATAACGAAGATGGGATTGGTGGGTTTGAAATCTGCTTTCATCCAAAACCATCATCCTTTGTCCTGCCAAAAGAGTACAGGCTGCTAATGAGCACATCCAGCAGCAATGCTGTTGGCATTTGTTACAGGAGAAGTGGTATGTAAGAGGAATCTCTATGGGGAGCACAGGGGTTTAATTTGGTTGTAAATACTTGGCAGTGATGTGCGGGACTGAGGCTGCTCTGTGTATGTGGCTTTGGGCACGCTGAACTCCTGAAAATGATGAAGTCAAGGTAGGTTATTTTATAGCAAGTGTGTGCCTGGGTAGGTACATGCAAAATTCTCCGGCTGTGCATAAAACATACATCCCTTAATTGACTCCACAATGATCTAGTCTAAGGTTCTTCGTGGGGTTTATCTCAATAATGGCACAACTCACATCCCCACAGACATTTCAGTAACCTCTGAGGGGAACAGGACTGGTTACCCCTGTGACTGGTAGCAGAATTATTTATGTTATGCAATCCAAATGTCTGGTCTGAATTTCAAATTCTAGATTAAAAAAAGAATATTAAACTTCATTATTTCTTTTTTTAGAAGGCTGTATTTTTATTCTTTCTGGAGATGGTTTTCCTCAGTTACTTATCTTGTCATCAAAAAAAGTTTTCTTTGTTATTCAGAAAAATTGATTCAATGGACATTGATTTTTGAAAACCATCTGTTTTCTTTCTATAGCAAATTCCGGTTTTTTTTGTGTGGAAACAGCACATGGAGAAAGCTTTTTCTCCTTTTAGTTGAATATTGTTGAAAGTGTTTTACAGTGTTGGTCCAGTCCTGTGTTATGCCCTTCTCTTTCTTAAAAAGGGGAAAGCTCAAATATTGAATCTGGAGTGGTGATGGAGGCTTATAGAGTAAAAACCATCTCTTGCTGTAGAGAATTGCCTGTCCTGCTCTGTGCTGAAGGGATGGTTTCATGTTGAAGTATTTGAGTGCAGTCTGAGCAGTCAGGTGAGAAATTAAAGTTGATTAAAGTGAGTCTCTGTGCCACTACTCCAAACTTCATAGTATTAATGGTTTTCTATGTTTTAGATTGCTTCAGTTACAATTCCTATTCAAGTTAGAATATTACCCATTCAACTACAAATTTTACTTGCTATGTTTATTAAGTAAATTAGATTAAAGATACAGCTGCTTCCATTGCACACAAATAACTTTGCACTTAACATTGTGACAGTATGCTAACAGAGGAAATGCTATTAATTGCCACTTAAAAGTAGTCTTGAACAGTTTATTTTTCTGCAACTTACTGGCCATTTTCCACTAGAAAAACACAGTTTTTGTTGTCAATTTTGAAGATTCCTTCTTTGTACTCAGAGAAAGTTGGAAAAAATGCAAGGAGTTGAGTGAAGCATTTCAGATGTGAGATGCAAAGGACTTGTATTTTCCATTACAAGCGCTGCACCAAGGGAAAAAACCCCATCCCAGGCTCAGCTGAGAGAATTCTTGAGTGCTTTGGAATGGCATTCCAGGGGGTGTCAATAAGTTATAAACAGTATATGAAGTTGGTGCTCTAAGTGTAAAATTGGGCTTCTCATGAGTCAAGTATAAAGAACAGAAACAAGCTTGTGATTTTGAGACTCAGGAAGAAAAAACAACTTTGCAGAGTTTGCATGGCCTTGGCTTATAGAGAAAGTGGCAGGACTGTTTTGAGCTCTTGGTTAAAGTGTTCTGAAGGAGCCCCAGAGCTGCAGCAACACCTGGTGATCATCATGCTGTCAGGCAGGCAGCAGGGCCTTCTTTGAAAATGTTACCTGACACCAACATTTTTGTCTTGCATTCTTAGCAGGGTTTGGAGCATAACAGTATTTTCGTGCAGGTGCTGTGTTTCAATCAAGGGTAGGTGTATAATGAGTGGAAATCTCTGCTTTGCCCAACTTATGCATGTTTCATGCGTTGGCAGTGATAGTCATGCAGAAAATAAATTATACCATGTCAGACTTGGTGCTGCTGATCAGAATGGAGGCAACTGGTGCTGCATTTTAAGCAGTTACAGTTCTTGACTTCCCACGTTTCTCCCTGCACAGTTGACTGAGCCATTTAGGTTAAAAAAGGTAAATTTTGAAGCGTATGCAAAAGCATTCTAATAGGATGAAATCTTAAAGCATAGAAGCTCTAACTCCAGGCTGACCTATTTTAACCTTAATTGTGACGTAAACTATTTATATTTTGCATTTTTAGGCTGTAAGCTTTGAAATTAATTTTATGTATTATGTACACAATTTTCTAACCCAGCTGTGTTTGAGTCTTGAAACTTTAAAACAAACCACCTACTTGCTGAAGTGTACAACTAAAATGTTTGCCTCCAGTAAAGACTTAATCTTGCTTCTGGTACTTGTGCTATCCCCAAATTAAGAGCTGTGGTGGTCTTTGTAAAGCCCACACCATATGTTTTAAATGGTGCATCTTGTCCCTGTCACCTGTTGCAGGTGGGCTGCCCTTGTCAGAGACACATGAGGGAGTTCTTACACTACCCAGCCCTCTTTCCTCCCTCACAGCAGGACTGGGGGTTATTGTGCTGGATCAAGAGTTTGTATCAACTCAACTCAAATGAGGGGGATTATTGCAGGACCACAAAGAGAGGGACATCAAATATTTGCATGTTTATTGGCTGTTCTGGTCAAGATGAGTTTGAGGCGTGAGTGTGGAGCAGGGTGGATATTTTTTGAATGCAGCTTTTTCTTCAAATGCCTTGCCGTTCGTCTCTTGCAGGTTTTTTCATTGTGTGCTGGCACCTCTCAAATAATGTAAATAAATACAAAATACCTAGAGAACCTGCAAATGCTTTATAGTGAAATTTGAGCAAGTTCAATTTTGCTGATTTAAAGAAATGGAGATGCAAATTTCCTTGTGACTGCCTTCTAGCAAAAAATGTGTGGTGTCAGATGTAGTTAATCTCAGAACAAAGTATAAAAGGGGTTAAACTGTGTACTAGATTAGGAAAATACTCAGTATTTTACCAGTAGTGCTAGAATAGCAGGCATGTACTTCTGACAAGCTGACAGACCAGAGAGTTGAAACTTAATGAATCTTAATGCTTTCTGTCATGTACTTCAATTTTCTCAAATTATTTCTCCAATTAGTTCTAGTCTTTGTGAAGGAATGATTAATGATAATTAATACATTCTTTTAATTTCCATATTCAATCTCAAGTGTTTCTAAAAAAATACAGATTTGTATATGTGGGTGAGGCTGGTTTGTCTGTTATTTCTTTGAGGTGCTGGGGTTTTTCAGATTTTCAGCTTTGCATTTCCAGTTGAACAGAGAATAAGATGGATGCATTAGGGAGTTTGATATGCTCTTTCCACATAAATTATTTGGGCATAACCCAGGTCTTCAGTCTTTCCTGTAAAGATGTTTTCTTTCTAGCGGATAGGTGGGGAGTGTAGGGGTACAGAGTTACTGTCAGGAGCTCAACTCATCCTGCATCAGCTTTGGGAAACATTTACAGCTGCAATTTGGCAAAACTGGGTAAATCCTGGAGGGTATCTGCTCTTCAGAGGTTGGTTTTGGTTTGTTTATTTCATTTTAATTTTAGAGTCTCTATATGCCTCCTTTATGTTGTCATTAATTTTATTTTACCCCTTACATGTGCACATGGAGGGGTTTATCCATATACATAATCATATGAATTTTGTGTTTAAAATCAGTAGCATGAGATTTTGAAAGCCACGGGGGTTTTGTCTGCACAGGAGCTCAGGCTTTCCATGCTGCTCTGCAGGTATCCAACATTTGACTCATTAAAACAAACCCAAAACCTGCCCCAGCTCTGGGAGCCTGCAAGAGTGGTGGGGTCTGTATGTCTGAAATTAGCATTTCTCTGGGTATCCCTAGAAATCCTTTTTCTTTAGATACACTTCATCAGAGAAATGGAGTGTTGGCAGTTTCAGCTACTTTTTAAATCAATAAATACTTCATTCTAGTTGATTTGCCACCCACTTAAATATGTGGTGTTTACTGGGGCAGTGTGCCCCAGCTAGATTCACCTCTGAATATTCTGTACAAATTGTAATTGAAGTACTTAAGCAGAGTACAAAAACTGTCTTTATGGAATAATTACCCTGAGAAAAATTAGTATGGGTGTTCAGCATGTGTTGATTTGGTAACCAAGGTACACACTCAGCAGGAGGCTGCAGTTTTCCACTAAAGTATTGGAATATTCTGGGCAGTTAGAAAAAGAAGCAGAGGTTAAAAGTGCAGGTATTTTATGACTTTAAAGGAGAAAGGTTTAAAGGACCAGTTTGTTGGGTTTTTTAAATAATCAGCTGTTGAGGGTGCTCCATGTGGTATAAAACTAAGAGCATCTTGAAGCTGGGCCCACTGTGTTAATAAATACTCACATCTACACTCTTGGTCATAGTCATACCGTGAACAGTTGTTGTATTTACTTTGTCAGTGCTGTCAGAAGAATCCGTAATCCTGTTGCTCGTTTACAGAGAGCAAACTAAACATTTGTTCCTGATTCCCCTGGATAAAAATGTGTAGGGGAAGGTGCTATTGCACTGAGATTGTCTTTAACAAACAAACCTGGTTTGTGTGTTTGCATTAATTACAAGGATGGAAAGAAGTTTTTCCTGGCGTGAATACTTTTCTTCATTCTTTAGAAGCGAGAAGGGAACCTAAGGCTGGCTCAGCAATGTTCAGTGCCACTGGGACAGCATCAGTAATAAAAATCAGCTTTATTTAGCTGTATGTAGAGATTCTCACCACAGAACCAGGTGAGGGTTGGCTTCTGCTCCTGCAGCTCCACAGGGTTTGAAGAGCTGGTAGGGAAATGCTGCCCTGGAGGGAGGCAAAGGGAGGCTGGGTGGAGCCAAGGCACCACTGCTTACCTGCCCACAACTGATGCTCGAGTATGGGGTTGTCAAAAGCTCTTTATTCAGCAAGTTTGGCTTAAATAGTGCAGCTGGGGATGAAGTGAAGGAAGGCACTTGTGTTGCTCATGGCAGTGCCTTCCAGCAGGGCAGTAGGGGCAAGCAGCCAGAGGAACAATGGGGCAATTGTAGTTTGCTTATGTTGTGATTTTTTTCTTTTACACTTTTGTCAAATATTCAGAACATTCATCAAATAATAAGCAGAGGGTGATGAGTGTTTTTATTTCCAATGAATTTGGGCTGGAAGGACTTGGTGTCCCTTTCACGTGGTAGGCCAAGTATTCTTTCCCGTTTGCACCTTGCAAAATTAATTTTGTCCCCCTCTCCTGGATATCAGCTGCTGGGAGTAGGTCAAGGGAAATGACAGTAAGGGAGAGATTCTGGCTGTGCTGTGAGTGCTGGGCTCAGTAACCTGTTCCTGAGTGGGTGGGGGACGGAGCTACTCTCACTGCTCTTGGGAAGAACTGCAGAAATGATTTGGAAGGGAAGAGAATCTTTCTTTGGTCCTTGCCCCCAGAGCTGTGTGCTGACATGATGTGTGTCCTTCTGCAGCCTGGAAAAGGGATTTGACAAAGACACGTGGAAGAGCCTGGTGTGATGATGGTACAGTTTGTTTTCTGAAAATGTTGGTTTAGCAGAATATTGCCCTCATTGCAGAAATGCTTTAGCCAAATGCTCGTGCATGTTGTGAGCTTTAATGTGCTTTTGTATCCTGCAGTAGATTAAAATGTCAGTGATATTCTCCACATTCCAGAGTCCCCTCAATCCCTGGGGAAGGGGCACATGTCTTATGGTACTTATGTCCCACCAATAAAAAAACCCTCTAGCAGGAAATCTGTGCAGGCCATACAGCAAGATGTCAAATTAATTGCACCGAAATAATGAGTTAGCACCAAATGCTAATTAAATATTGATGGAAGTCATACTTTCAATTATCTTCATTATGGCACAATGCTTTATGTAGCCATGAAGTGCTGGGAATGTAGGCATATATTATCATTAATCTTGTCATATAAAAATATTGGTAATTTCTCAAAAATCCAAATGTGCTGAAGGTCCATGTTTAGTATCTTTTTGACAGAGTAAAGTTTTTAAACTTTAAATTACTCCTTTTTTCTTTTGAAGGAGCGGGGCTGGAAGGGCCAGCCTTGAGCTCAGGGAGGACAGAGCTGTAGGGCAGCACAGCAGAGAGAGGAGTCCAGAGTGTGAGTGACAGCAGGAGATGGGGCTGGTGAGTGAGATGTGACCCAGCATGTTCTGCTTTTGGGAGAATGGGATGGGTAAGAGCCACTCCCCTCCTTGTGTGCATTAGCACTGAGGAGAAGGCCGTAAACCTAAGAAATTAGAGGATTTTTTAAAGAGAAGGATTTTGTTAGTCAAAAACAAAAGTCCAGGACTATCTAGACTAGAGACTAATCAAGTAGTGAGTCCCAGGAAGAATCCTATCCAAAAACAGTTTTATATGCAGTTGCCTTTGTGGAGGATGAACAGAATTTACCATGTAATTCAGAGATGAAACAGGTATAGTGTGCATCTTTGTTCCTCTTAAAGTCCAATTGAGCTCTTCTACAGAAAGAAAAAAATAATTCCAAGACCTCCAAAGTCTTCCGGGAAAATGCTCTTCTAGGAATTATTTTTATTTTAAATGGAATTTCTTTTTCATCAATAAATAGAAGGCATAAACTGAGGTGCAAATTAATCCTTCCTGCAGACTTTGAGGAAAAGAAAAGTTTGTGCAGGACTACCTTGGTGGGCCTTCTTTTCCAAGCTGCACTGAAAAAGAGATCTTCCTGCTGTCTCTGCATGAAGCAATGGTAAATTTGTGCTAGTTTGCAGGGAAAAAAAATACTGGTTTTGTGCCTCTTGGCCACAATTGGCAACTTTTTCAGCAGGTGAGCGTGAAGGATGCTCACAGCAATGACTGCATGATGTGCTAGTGTTTCTGTGTCTCCATGTGGTGGATGGGCAAAATAAATTCCTGTCCTAGGAGTGTGAATGTTCTTTGTCACTTCTGAGAGCACTGAAAGGTTAAGAGTGGAGACAGGTGGGTGACCATAATTAGGGAGGAGGGTGCGAAGCTTTTTATTGCAGTGGGTGCAGCCTTAGGGCCATTGTCTAAGTGCAAATTGTTCCTAAAAGATAACTCTGAGATTATTCACCCTGGAATCTCCGAGTCCAGGGAGAGGCATTTTCAAATTACCAGCGGTGAAGTGTGGCAGAGCAAAAGGAGCACTTGAGCTGAAGAGCAGATAATGCCCAGCAGAGCAGAATTGCAGCAGCAGCTGCTGAGGAGGTAATTCTGTGCTCATAATGATTCCAACTTCTCTCAAAAACTATCACTTTGCAAGTATCCCTCATCTAAAGTACAGAGCTTCCCCAGACCATCAGAGTAGAATCTCTCCACATCCTGAGCATGTGAAATTAATGACTGAATATTACGCTGAGAGCCATTTAATTAAAAACACTTTCATTAATAATGCAGTTGGAGAGTGTATGTGTGTTATGTAATTAAAGATAGTACATCAGTAAATGATACTATGCAAAACCAATTCAAAAAATTCAAATTAGTTGGTGTAGCATAAGGAACTTAATTCAAGTGGGAATAAAGTCAGTGTGAAACAAGCTCAGAGTTTTTTCCTGGAAGCTGCAATTAATCTGCTTCTGGCAACACAATTCAACAGTCATATTTTAAATAAGGGGCTGTGCTTGTTTTAAAGGTAACTGGGGTGGTAAATCAAAACAGATATCTCTCTCCCCTCTTTTTGCCAAATATAAGTATCCCTTAGTGTCTGGACACTGATGAGCCCAGCTGGCCTCCAGGATCTGGGCAGCCTTGCACCCCATTCATCTGTGCTGCTGTTTTTGCTTGGAGCAGTCAGGTTGTGCTTGGCTGTGACAAAAGACTGCAGGCCTGGTATTTGTAGTATTTTTACTTTAAAACCAAGTGATGGAAGTGGAAGAGAGAGGTTATTCCCTCGGGGCAGATCAATCTCCCTGTGTGGCATTGCCTTCAAGCAGCTGGGGTGAGCAGGCATTTTGTTTTCCCCGGGTACTTTGGTTAATCCAAATCTTCCCTGATTGAAGTCAGAAACGCCTCAGTTAAATATATCTGACATGAGAAGTGGATTGGAATTAAGTAGCTCTAAGTACTATATAATAAATAGGCTTGCTTATCATCTTCAATATGGCAACTTGAAATAGTTTTTAATCCTTTAGTTTACCTGCTCAGAAATCTGTGTTAAATACTCTGTGCTCCCAGGTTAGCAGTGCTCAGCATCACCTGCTTCAGACACTCTTCCACCACTTCTTCTTTTAAGGAGTAGTGCTGGCTTAGAAGGGACTGACAGCTCCTCTCAGAGCAGTTCTCCTGCTAAGCCAGAACATGTTCTCCTGTCCAAGTTAAATGAACTTGATGTGTTTTGAAAACCTGAACTGATTTTTTTTTTGGTCATCCTCTAGAACAGCTCAGTGTGAGCTGCATTTCGTCAGGGGCTTTTGAGATGTGGGTGGGAGTGTAAGTGCTTTCCACCCATCTAAAACCTCACAATCGGGATGTTTCTCTTGTGGCTGTTTAGGTGTTTATTATTTCAGTCATGGGATGGTTTGGGTTGGAAGGAACCTTCAGGATTCTCTCATTCCAACCCTGCTATGGGCAGAGACACCTTCCAAGACCAGGTTGCTCCAAGTAGGATCTATAGCACAAAAGATGCCAAGTCTTGTTCCTGGAAGCAACACTAGAAGTTCAAAGCAAACACCTTGATAGCTTTAGGTAGGGGTGGGTTTTTTGACAATTTTTAACTTCAGGGCTAATTCAAATAACCTCCAAGTCTCATGTTTCACTAGTCTCTTTGCAGCCAGTTTGAAACCAATTATAATGTATCACCTTTCAGGAAGATCACCAGCTTATTTGGAGCTGTTAAGATAAAGTAGCCTAGGCTTAATTGGCTTGTAATGATGAAAGAGCCACGCACTGTCTGGGAATGAGGCAAGAGAACAACGAAATGGGATTTGCATCCGAGGGGGCTGAAATGTAGGGCTGCCAAGGGCAGATGGGCAGGGCGAGGGCTGAATGTGAGGTGCTGGTCTGGGATCAGGCTGCCAAGAAAGCTGCCTTGTTTTCCAAGGATGGTTAACATGAGAGGCACGGAGATCGCCGGTGTGTCTGGGAAGGTGTTCCAGGGGCAGCTGTTGCACAGGGGCTCCTCCATCATGGCCATGCTCGACTCCTGCCATCAGGCCATGTCCTGTGGGGCCACTGCCCTCCTCCCATGGCCCAGCTCTGTGTGGGAGTTGCAAGTCTGGCCTCCTGACAAGCCAAAACACACCACGGTCTCCCCACATGCCAACTCTATGCTTCCCACATCACTCCTTTCCTGGCAGCTGGGCAAGGCAGTTGAGCTTTGGGCTTGCTCAGGGGGATGCTCATCACCTCTGAACCCTTGGTGTAGCTCAGCTTCTCCTGTCTGGGTGAGGAATCACAGAACATTCCGAGCTGGAAGTGAGCCAGAAGGATCACTGAGTCCAGCTCTTAAGGGAATGGTGCATATGGGGTCAAACCCACGACCTTGGTGTTATCAGCACTGTGCTCTGATCAGCTGGGCTGATCCCAGTGTGCATTTTCCGTAAAATGAAGAAAATACATTAAGTCCCTGAAGCAGTGGAGATTTTTTTCCCCTCTGTTCTGGCTTGAGGACAAAGGCAGAGAGCAGTGCAAGAGACTCTATTTGACCTGGTTGGTTGTTCCATTACTGTTGAATAGGAAGATGCTGATATTTCTTCTGGTGTCTATTTTAGATCCTCACTGCTGCTAATGCAGGTAGGATTTTTTCTTCTCCAACTAAACTGTTTTCCCATGACTGTGATTGCTTTTTAATTGGGCTGCAGCTGCTGCTGGATTTGTGCTGAGTTGGAGACTGAATTACATTATTTGGAAAAAGCATTATTTTGTGATTTTTTTATTCCTTTCAAAATTCATTCGGGATAGCTGGGATTCTTGCTTGAGAGTAGCAACAGCTCTGACCTTGCTTCTGACTGACAACCCCCTGGTATTTGGGGCTGGAGAGCTGTGCCATGGAGTTGGTGGCAGCAGCCTCAGCTGTGTCCTGTGGACTCTGTTCAGTTCCCATCACTCCTGGCTGCAGATCTGAACAGGTTGTGCAGCCCCAAGCTCAACAACCCCCCAAGGGAGGTACAGTCTGACACCAAGTACGATATTTCATCATAATTCAACTCCTCTTCTGTAAACCCACTTGATTTGTTAGTTCCAAAACAAAGGATGCTGCTCCTGATGGACCGTGTGCAGGAGGTGCTCACAAGGGAGAGATGGGAATGGCAAAGTCTGGTTTTTCAAACTAGACACCCTACAGCTAAAAATCTACTTGATTGATGTGTGTTTCATTGAGCTACTTAGTGTAGTGCAGCTTGTTATTGTCTTTTTGACTGTGCAAATTTGAATAGAGACAGTGCTAATGACGAATCATTATTATACTATAAATAAAACATTATCCAGATTATGCTGGTCAACAGAGCATAAAACAAATAGCAAATTCTAATGTCCTTGAATTACAATTTAAAAAGAAAAGCAGCCCAGGATGTTGATCTGCACAGAACACTCTTGCTTGGTTACTGTGAGAGTCTTTCCAGTTGCCTCAGGATCATCCAGGGGTTTATTTATTTGCCAGTACATGGTGAATTCACCCTTAAAAGCAAACGTGCCACCCCAGGGAGCTCATGGCACATAGTGCTCAGCTCTCTGCTGTTCTCTGCCCTGCTGGCCCCTGTGGCACAGCTGCTCCTTGTCAGGGCCTGGGCACTGCCATGCGGTCCCCATGCCAGAGAGCCCCTGGCACTGGGGAGCTGAGGGTGAGGCTGAAAAACTCACAGCAGGATGTGACCACTGGTGAGGGCTACAGGGACCAGAGGACAAAATTCTTCAGGGGAAAAAGAAGAAAAACCCCAAACTGTTACTGCCTTCTTTAAGTTGGAATGATTAAAAACCTGTCGATGTGCATGGTTCCTGCAGCTCTGCACAGAGTGCTGGCTAAAGAAAAAAGCTGAGGCTTTATCTGTTTGTCATGAATGAGCTTTTTATTGTAATTTTTAAATGTATATCCATTGGATGGGGAGAACAATAGGAAATGTATTTGGCAAGAAGTTTATGTATTTAATATGAACTCACCAGGGAAGTGGTCACAGCCCCAAACCTGCCAGAGCTCAGGAAGTGCTTCAGGCACAGGGTGGGATTATTGCGGTGTCCTGTGCAGGGCCAGGAGCTGGATTCAATGATCCCTGTGGGACCCTTCCACCTCAGAATATTCCATGCTTCTATGTCATTTACTTTGATATAAACGTGTCCAAAACCATCCTGTGGAGATTGGGATTAAATAAAGGCTGTATATTAAAAACTTCTAGATTAAGTTGCTGTGGTTATAAACTGTCATTGCCCATTCAAGGCTCTTTTTAAAAATGGTATTGAATAATTCAAGTTTTTGTTTCAAAATCGTTTGAATAAGGGCCATTATAGTAAGAATTTGAAGCTTGTCTGAAACAGTCACCTATTACACAGGAAAATGTTTTTAAAAACATGGCCTGTTCTGTGTGAAATAAAATCACATTTAGTTTTGTTTACATGGGCAGTGTGACATCTGACCTAATCAAGCTTGTCATCATTGCATTGTATTTTGCTTATCCTGCTGGGTGTAAATAATTTCTTCTTAATCAGATTTTGACTGCAGTAAGAATGTAGCAGGTTTTTTTTTGCCATGATGTATTCAAAATCTGAAAGAAAAACCAGCCACCTGCTCTCCTGCTTTTAAGCTGATTCATAAAGTGCTGTGGTTGGAAGAGTGGTGGGGACTTGTTGCGTGTGATGGAGTTGGGTATCACAGCTCCCTCCCTCTGCTCCTGCTCCAGCTGCCAGTCTGTCTCCTTGTGCCATGGCTGGATGGCAGGAGACTGGGGTGAGCTTCTCCCATGGCTTGTTTGAGTTTTCCCTGGAAACCTCAGCCTGGGACGTGCCACAGCCAGGGAGGAGGAGAACCCAGCTCCCCTTTTGATGAGGAACTGAACAAAGGCTGAATCAGCTGCGAGCTGCCCTCTCTCCCAGCGTGCTCCTGCTTGGGAATGTTGTCCAATTTAAACTTTCCTCTTCACTTTTAATGTACCTGGTGCAATTATTAAACAGTTAATGATTGTTTTCGTCAAAACATGTGCTTCATTTCTCAAATATCATGGAATGCTGCTGAACCTACTCTGCCTGGGCTTGTGCACAGTTCACTATAGCACAAATTTACATATCTCCTAAAAAGACAAATTCCAGCTGGGCAAAAATGTTCAGTGAGATGTTGCTGTGCCTTAGTCTTATTTTGTGTCTTCATGCATGCAAAATTTAAAGCCAAAACTCAAATAGGCCACAAGCAAGTGCCAGATTTAATAAACTCTCTTTATTTACATACAAATACATGTACACATATGTTCTGTATATGTACACATATTTAGGTATATATACATACATGGTTTCCACATACTCTACAATAAATAGCATGTAGGGTTTTCTTTTAATTGCCTACAGTGCTGTTTAAAAACACATGGCAATAAAATCATGGCTTACAGCTAAGTTACAAAAGCACCAACCACTGAACTCGTAGCAATAAATCCAAGCTCATGTACAGCTGGGGCAAGGACACGCTATACAGAATACAAAGTAGACCAACTTGTAGGAATTGACAGGAATAGGCAAACTAAAAAACATCATTATAGACCAGGAGAGACTCTGTATGAAATAAGATGAAGGAAAACATTTAGATTATTGATCAAACTAAACCACACATTTAAATTTGTCACCTAAAGAGAAAAACAAATCACCCAGTTACTCATATATTTTTAACAGAGTAATTTTTTTTGTGTGAGTCTTTACCAAGGAAATCAGAATTAATCTCATGAGTGAGTCCTTCTGAGCTGCCATAGTCACTTGTCTGTGTGCACATCACCAAACAGTATTTCAATAGTGCTTTATTCAAGCTGTGTGTAACTTTGTGAACTCTGCATGTGAGTCTGGTTGGAGGCAATCAGCACCTCCTCAGCCAGCTCCTTCCACAGGACCTGTGACATCAAACTGTCACCAAAGAGCAGGAGAGCAAATTGGCAGCAGCAGCAGATCAATACCCAGTGAAAGCACAGGGGATGGTGCTGGAACCTGCATGGCCAGAGCCAAGCACTCCTGACTGCAGTGGGACAACACCTGGTGAAGCACAACCACAGCTGGACCCTCCCTGGCCATAACTGCAGTGCAGGGAGCTGGTTCTGCACTCGGGGAAAGCCTGGCTGAGTATTTGTATTAACAGTTTCAAACCTGCTTTATTGAGGTGAAGGTGCATAGATTTTTGTCGTTCTCTCTCTTTGTCAAGGCTGATACTTTGACTTAAGGTGTGCAGTGCAGTGCTAAGGGAACACCTGCTGCCAAGAGGGAGAAAGCTGCTTGTTCAGGTATCATCCTTGTTCTGCGTTGTGTTTTCCTTGTTGCACTTTAATGCTCAGAGGCTGGATAGCAAAATAATTGCTTCCTTAGCCTGGAAGCCAGACCCTGTTACAGTTCAGACTTCAGAGAATCACAGAATGGTTTGGGTTGGAACGAATCTTAAAGATCATCCAGTTCCAACTCCCCCTGCCATGGTCAGGGGCACCTTCCACTAGACCAGGTTGACTTAAACAGAGATTATCTTTTTCCCAGGTATTTATAGATTCTCTGTTGCTAATTAGCTGCAAAACTAATACTGGGGTGTGCTTATGTGAATGTGTGAGAGGAATCAAACCCAGTGGTGGACACAGGAGGAAGGAATGTACATCACATGTGCACACCTGTGGGATCTAATAAACTAAAGCTCATCGAGGTCTAATTACATCATTGCATACCCGTGGGTAGGAAGTCTGAAGGAAGAACTACTCACTCTTCACTTCAATGAACACCTACCACTACTACAAATCATAAAAATGCAGATTTCTTTCCTTTTTTTCCAAAGAATTAGCACTTCCTCTTACTATTTGGACTTGACTACTTGAGCCCACTGTGTAACATTCTTTATGAAATCAGTGGAAGAGCTGTTTATTTGAAGCATGAACATCTTTGAGGCTGCTTCATCATTTGTTCTTTATGCTGTCGCCTAAAGTTCCCAATGAGAAATAGGACCTGCTAAGTGCTGTCCAGTTGAAGTAAAAGACAACCTCTCTGCCATGGAGTTGTTTGAAAAAGTGATTTTTAAGATCAGTGTTCATTACCAACATAACTTTGTTTGATTTTTGTCACGTGCCTGCCTGGCAGTTCCTTTATGAATGATGAGAGAGCTAAAATGCAACGGCCTCAAATGAAAACGATTGTTACATAAACAGCTGGATTAGTTACGATACAGCACGAACACAGCTACAGTTTTTAGAGACTTTTTAACCTGATAGGAGAACATTTTCTTCTCCAAAAGGTGAATGGGAATGCTCGTGTTTATGGCTGATCCCCCAGGCTGGGTCAGCCGGAGGACAGGTACGGCGTCTCGCTGTGGTAGTTGTAGTCGGGACAGACCTTCTGCACCAGTTTGTAATCTACGCTGTAGAAAGCGATGTAAATGCAGATGACTTTGAAGGGTTTGGAACACAACCAGGACACATGGCTTTGGGTCTGCTCTTGGTAGCAGATCTTGGAAGGGTCAAAGTTGCACAAGGCAGTTTTTTTAGCGCGGTCTGTTTTCTCGTACTCGATGCGGCAGTTGAAGGACTTGGACTCCTTGGTCTCCAGCGTGGACTGTGGGGATGGTTCAAACTCCACCACTTTGGAAGGCGGCACCAGGCTGACAGAAACATTCCCCAGACCTGTGGAGTTATGTCGGAAATAAACGCTGAAGGTTCCATTGCCGTGATCGACGATTTTCCCTGTGATCAGGAGGTTCAGCTTTACAGTTTTGATGTTGGAGTGGAAGTCGCCCCATCCAAACATTTTCTTGAATTTCCCAGTTTTTACTATAGGTCTGCGTTTAGTTCGTGCCAGAGATTCCTGAACCTCCGTGATGTTGGACAACCAATCCCAAAAGTTTTCTATGCTGTCCGAGTAGGACACCTGGCCGTGTTTCAGCACTGGAGATGGCTTAACAAAGAGGCGTAAAGGGTTGATGATCCTGGAATGGACCACGTTGTCAACCAGTGTCTCTGCAGCATCCTTGTCTTCCCAGTCCAGCACGTCCCCAGCCTGTACGACTCGACTGGTGTCACAGAACACCTGCTCCGAAACAGAAAGGGAGAGCAGTGTGAAGGGTGGAAATCAAACAGCCAAGACACAGAAGGAGCCATTAGTATTTATTTTTATACCCATAGGGTCTGAATTGGTCACCTGGACCACTGTAATGAGTAATTTCTACTGCCCTATGAAAGTTCAAGGATTTTACTCAAAATAGCTAATGGAAGATGCCAAAAACTCAATAGGAGCCATCCATGGGGACAGATGGATAAACCTCTGGACAGGTTGATGGCTGTGATGTCCAAAAGCAGGCAGGTGCGCCATGCTCACAGATTTGATAGATGAATACCTGACTGAGGAAAGTGAAGTGGCCTCTCTGCTAAAAGATGGAGTGAAATAGAACAGCGTGATTTTCCAGTCCCTTCCTTTTTCTCCCCACCACCTCCCAGATGGTTTAGGCTTAAAATCCTGTTCTGTTGGTGTACTTGTCTCCTAAACCATTTATTGTACATTTGTCTTTTCTGGTGCTGCTTTTTCCATTTGATCCAAACTTAGTCTGCACGTTTGTGCCCTTAGTTTGACACAATGAACCTACTGCCCTTAGTTTGTGCCCTTAGTTTGACACAGTGAATGTGGCCCTATTTTGGTGTGATGGTTTCAGCTGCTCAGCTGCCTGTGCTTAGCAAGGCCCAACCTTCCAGAAGTGCTGAGCATTCCCAGCCACACAGCACAGCTCAGTTTTAAGATCTGTGACAAGGCCAAGCTGAGTCTGCAATCAGAAAGCAAAACCTCCTTCTGGTAGTGACAGAATGGCCTTAAGATTTCAGAGTCAAACACAGAGGTCTCAGTAAAATCCCCGACTCAATGCAGACACACATTTCCCAGGTGTGTCCTTCCTGTTCTCTCTGGCACAGAAGTCCTGTTGGAAATGCAGAACCTGAGTGTATGATCCAGAGGTCAGAAGCAAGATCTGCATTTCAACAGGATAGAAATGACCATCTGATTTTTTAGGTCCTTTAAATCTTGAGTAGAAACTTTGGAGAAGGAATTTTTGGGGTCTGTTCTGTTTAGAACTGCCTCACATAATCGTCCTAATGTACAAAAGAAAAACTTTTTCAGCTGCAACTATTTTTACAACATGTGTGAACAGAACAAAGAGATGCTTAAAACTGGAAGAAGAAAGGACACTTTCTTGTTGTCCTGCCTGTGTCCCCAGTGACAAACTGCTGCTGGCCCTTCCTGCTGCCAAAATGCTGCTCTTGCTTCGTCACCGATCTGACAGTGCCAGGATCCAGGTGCTGGATCCCAGTAGAACTAAGACAGGGATGGGGTTTTCACTCTCCAGCAGCAACATTACAGGGTGGAAATTTTCCTAAAGCAGCCAAAACACGGAGTGCAGACATGGAAGGCATGGGGTGGAATTTTGTGCTTCCTGTCTCATGACGGAAACCTCAATGCTGGGCTTGCTTTTCCCTCTGCTCCCTCTAATCCTAAAGGGTGTCCTACACCTCTGGTTCCTCAGAGGGTTCTGTTTTTACAATATCCAGCTGTTATTTCTATAAATTGCAATTTTTAATTTCATCATCTGGCAAAGATTATAAACTCCAAAGCCCTTAACCTTCACTGGGGCAGCAATAGGCTCCAAACCAGAGCCCAAACCCACTACCACGTCCTTCCTGATCATCCCTAATGCAGTAATTAAAATGAAATGTTGAACAGCAGTCACATTCACAGCTTGAATGTTGAAGGGTGACCATCACTATTGCTAAATCATAAAATCACAGAATGGTTTGAGTTGGAAGAGATCTTAAAGACCATTCAGTTCCAAACCCTCTGCCATGGGCAGGGACACCTTCCAACCTGGCTTTGAACACTTCCAGGGACCGGTTCCAGTGCTCATCGCCCTCACAGTAAAGAATTTCTTCCTAATAACTAATCTAAACCTGCTCTCCTTCAGCTTAAGGCCATTCCAATTGTCCTATCACTTATTTTCACTAGAAATAAATCCATGGCTGGGTGGAAATGCAGTGGGCCAGGTGTGTCTCTGCAGAAATACCTTATTTCCTTCTTCAGATTAAAAGCGGGGGAAGAAAAGACAACAGTGATCACTCTCAGCCTGAGACCTTGTGTGTCAACTTTCTGCCTCTATCTTATATTTTTTTTATGGCTGAGCTACGAACCCGGGGAAATAGGAAATTCTAATGGAAACAGTGACAGATGCTGATCTGTACCAGCCCAAATAGCATTGCCATAATGATGCTGGGGGAAACATCACTTTTGCTGTGATGGAAAGTTCCTGGTGAAGCTCTGTCATGTTTATGTGTGGTTCTTCAGCCATTCTTAAGCCTGTCACCAGCCCAGGATCAGCTGTGTGATGCTAAGAACGCTGGCCACCCCCACTGCCAGGGAAATCACTCCCCTGCTGCAGAGAAGTGACTCTGCTCACATGAAGCAGGAAGTGCTGCACACGTTCACCCATCCCAAATATGACCTGAGGCCTTCAGAAGCACAAAAACCAGGCTTTTCTGCTGCATTTCTAGATTACAGCTGGACCCAGGGGCCTGGAAGTGCTGGAATACCAGAAACTTTCCTCATTTGCATGGCTAAATGAAATGCTATTTAAAATGCTAATGACCACTCAAACCATGGGCACCTACAGCTGGTACTGCTGTTAGTAACTGAGTCAGGGGGAAAAGTGGTTGGATATTTTAAGGTGAAATATATGGAAAGGAAGCTGTTTAGTTCACAGGGGACTCTGGCTTTGCTGGTGTCTGCACCCAGCTCTGACTATCCTCTGGCAAGGGCACAGGAACACCTCAAATATCCTTCTGGGCTACTTGTGTTCTGCAATGCTTATTGAAATCCATGCAATGGCTCTGGCTTTTCTCCCATCGCCTTTTATGAGGAGATGCAGAGGACATTGAGCCATGTGCTCAGTGTATGTCTCTTCTGGGGGCTCTCACACCAGATGAGATGGCAGAGCGCTGCTTTCCCAGGGGTGCCTTGCTGAAGGCTCTAGTAGGAAAAGAAGAAATATGTGGGTATAGGGTTGGGGATGGCTGAAGGGTGGGAAACATTAACACATGCTAAAACCAGGAGGCTTTGCCACATCAATAACGTATCAGGGCACAAGTATTTCAAGATCATGATGGTGAAATCACAGAATTGCACTTTGCTAGACTACTGTTACTTTTATTTATGTATGTGTTACACCAAATGACATTTACTCATAGGATAATGAAACACACCCCTGAAGCTACAGTGACCTGGGCTATTTCATGTGGCAACAAAACAGCTTTCGTAACACAAGAACGTGAAATCACTGACAAATTGAATTATAAGGATGTAATACTCCTGTTTAAGGCCCAGGCAGCAATCCCTAGGCACTGCAGAAAGCTGTACCTTACATTTCACTTGCGTATTTTTTCCTCCTCTTTTTTGAAGCGTTTTGCAAGACTGCAGGATTCTCCAGTCTTGCACAGCCTTAATTCTTGACTCTGCTCCATCCTAGTGCTGTCTTGTTCCACTGATTTCCTTACAGGGGTGAGATTCAGGAGCTCTGTCAGCTCAGAAGGCTGCAGGGAAGGGACCTCATGGCTTGAGGTGGTAAATTTGCTGTTTTGCAAATATTTAGTAAAAAAGGTGCTTAACAAAGAACTGCTTGGTTCTGCTCGGTGCCCGCCGCAGCAGCAGGAACGAGGGGACACTGTTCAGAGATGTGAAAAATGTTTGTGCTTTTGTAATGTAAAACCTTTGTGGCGTGCAGATTTTTTCCTGTTTTGAACAAAGCTTTCTGCAATACAAGAGAACCCAACTCTAACACCCGGTTTTCCCAAGGCCCTTCCCTCACTGACTGCATTTTGCTGTTAGTGAGGAAGGGCCGATGGCTTTGTTCAGCTGTTTATTCACATTGGTTAGCAATTTCCGGGCAATAAAAAAATCTGTATTAAAAGAATGCAGTACATGCTGGAAAAAAACTACTTCCTCAGCATCTTTCCATTTCACTATAATACATTGCTATAGTGAAAAATATTGCTGGTAGGGTATTTGAAAAATACCAGCTTAGGGAAGTTAGTGTATCCATTTAAACAGATGGCTATTGCTGGAGTTCTCCTCCGCTGCACCGGTGTTTTCCCATTCCCTCCAAACCATCAATTTCCAAACAGAAATCACCTAATCTTTTTCCCTATTACAGAGGCTATAAAATGGCACCCATTTACCCTAAAATTTCCATTAGCCTGTAGATATTTTCCAGTAAGAAACACAATCTTGGCCCCATCCACAGTGCGTCTCGCTGTTTTCTTTCGCTGTGTAAAAGGCAAGAACAGCTCAAATCAGCGTGGTGTGGTTTGTATTTGTGGAGCTATAAACTTCAAACCTTTTGTTCTTCCCGTGCCCTCCTCTAAAAGATGGTAATCGCTCTTCAAAATCTCCCCCTTCCATGCACGATCCCGACCATGGCAGAGCAGCACAGGGTTAAATAACATTCCCTGTGAGCTATTTTTGAGAAATGAGCTGACACTGATGAGACGCTGGTATCAGTATCAGTAAATGTTCTATTCTATTTGCCCAAATTTGGGTTCATTTGGAACTCACTCCGGTGTCTTTCTCTGTGGGCAAGGCACTAAATAAAAGCAGGTGTCCCCATGCAAGAGTTAATAGTTTTGGTGCTTTGGGAATTTTATCCAGGTTATTCATCAATCACCAGCAATCATTCCTTTAGCTTCACCCCTGCCAGGAATCATTTAGAAACTCTTGGCAATTAGCTGAAATGAACTGGTCTGTTGAAATAAACAGCTCTGAAGCACCGTTGTGCTGCTCACTGGGAGCCTTTTATCCCACTGCTGGTGAGGAGGGGTACCACCAGTCCCCTAGCCCCCAGTGTCACCAGTGAAAAACTCATAATGGGGGCAGATTCCAGTGGTCTCCTCACTCTCTGCTGCTTCCATGCCCAAGTGTCCCATGGGTTTACACTCATGTCCCCTCTGCAGCAGCACAGGACACCTCTCTGGGCTCCCTGTGCTAATTTTGGAACCTCACAGGCCATGAGATAACGTGGCCCCATTGAGTGGCTGCACAAAGGCCCCAGTTTGAAAGGGGGTGTGTGGTGGGGAAGAGAAATAACTCTGTTTTATTGGTTTGAAAATTCAGTGATTTCAACACATTTATCAAATTTTAAATAATTTATGTCTTGACAGGGCTTATCAATTTTGCAAAGCACACACATTAACCAGATACAATGATCTCATATTAGCTTTTTCAGCATCTTACACTGGAGTCCAGAAATATTAATAAAAACTCAGCCCATCATCAATTAAATGGAAAAAAACATAAAACTGTGTTCCATTATAGTCTTTTAGTCTTTTTTTCCCCCCAAGAAAATGATGACAGGCTCTAATAATTCATCACAACAAGCTGAGCTTGAACTTTACTGATTATTAAATTTTTTTTCAAAGACAGACGCTGTGGAGGGTTATATTGCTTCAGATGTGACTGCTGTCAGGAATGCTGTGAGGAATTTGGGAGTTAAGCGACATCTTTCAGCAGGACTGTATAAGAGTGTTCCATCCAATCACAGCCTTATTTTTCAGGATGCTGTGGAGCTGCTTTGCAATGAAACAAAAAGTTGGATGTGGCTTGGAGCAGCCTGGTCTGGTGGAAGGTGTCCCTGCCCATCCATGGCACGGGGTTGGCTTTAAGATCCCTTCCAACCCAAACCCTTCTGTGCTTCTATATCCACCAAGCACTGAGCTGCTGGTGTTGGTGGGATATGAATATGCAGAAGAGAGGCTGAACCTTCTAACTGAGGGTGCCTTCACTCCTCAGGCACCCACAATGCCTTTCTAGGTTCTACAGCCTCCTCCTTGCTGAACTGCAAGTAAATAAACACTAGCAGGTTCTTGTGCCTGTTTCTCTCTTCTGGGGCAATGATTGACTCCCTTCCATACTCTGGTGCAAAGACGAAATTAAGTCACAAGTTCAGAGTTCACTTGCTTGGTTTCTGTTTCATTTTGAATCTGATGATACAGAAGGACTGTGGGGTTCAGTGTGCCAAATCCAGCAAAGATATCCATTCTGGGGGGAAACTGCAGAGCTGGGAGTCAGGGGTGCTGATCTCTAGCTGGACAGTGGCAGAGTACTCAGACTTCTCAAAGTCCCCCAGACAAGTTAGGGAGGTTACAACTTAGAAATCTTTAAATGCTACTGCAATTTTCTTTTACTCCGGGAAGGTAGTCAGAAATCCTCTGTTCAATAACTAACAGAATTGGACTATGTTAACAATTTTACCCAGCCTTGCGTAGTTAAAAATACAATAAGAAGATGCTTCAGCAGAAAAGAAAGCCTTCATGATTGAACCTTGCAACCCATTACATTTTCTGCTTGTAGACAGAACCATTGAATCATTAAGGCTGGAAAAGCCCTCTGAGATCATGGAGTACAACCTTTGACAGAACACCACCGTGTCAGTCAGACCATGGCACCGAATGCCACATCCAGGTTTCCTTAAACACTTGCAAGGGTGGTAACTCCATCACCTCCCTGGGCAGCCCACTCCAGTGCCTAATCATCATTTCTGTGAAGAAATTCCTCCTAATGCCCAACGTAAAGGTCCTCTGGCACAGCTAAGACCATGACCTGTTGTCCTGTTGCTGGTGTCCTGGAAGCAGTGCCTGAGCCCCAGAGCTTCCTTTTCTCCAGGCTGAGGCCCCTGAGCTCCCTCAGCCACTCCTGGTACTCCAAATCTTTCCCCAGCTCCGTTCCTTTCTCTGGACACGCTTCATCCCCTTGCTGTCCTTCCTGAACTGAGGAGCCCAGAAATGGACACAGCACCCGAGGTGTGGCCTCACCAGTGCCCGGTGCAGCGGCAGAATCACTGCCCTGCTCCTGCTGGCCACACCTTCCCAACACAAGCCAGCTGCCATCGGCCTTCTTGGCCACCTGGCCACATCTGGGCTCACATTCATCCAGACAGGACCACTGACAGCATTGCCATTCCTCCTCAAACCATCTGAGGGAGAAAGATCTCTGTCTACACCTGAAGTGAAGGTACAGGTTGAAATCTTTAGTTTAATGAGAATATGAGATGATAACATCCAAATAACCCACAAAGATACAGATCTAAAAGGGGTATGTTGCGAGAAATTTCCAATCCCAGATAGAATTTAATTGCATGTTTTTTAAACAAAATTGACACTTCAAACTCAGTATCATATTTTACAGAGAAAAAATACCCAACTTTAAAATTCTCCAATTTGTGCAAGCAAGCAAAATACTATTTTACTAAAACAGCACTTCAGTAAAGAAACAAAACTGGGAGGGAGAAGCAGCAGAAGAAAAGAGTGAAAATTAAAAATAAAGCCTGCAAAGATTTCCTATTTCAAAAATGTGCCTTCTTCACAACCCTGACAAGTAGTTTTAGGTTATCTGAAGTATTCCCTCCAGCCGGAATCGGATAAATTGCTTAGAGCATAGATTGCTTTTAAATTATATCCATGCATTGAATTGATCTACCTTTTTGCTGAGAGAACAGAAAACTTGTCCTGAGAAATGTTGCTTGCCAAAAAATGTGCACCAATTCTCTTCTTGAAGACACTGACTTTTTGGGTTCCCCTCCCCCACCTTAAATCTAAATTAAAGATCTTTGAGATAAAAATTAGGCGTCTTATTTGTATGTTTGTTGGGGAACAACTTTTAAAATTTTGTCTCAGATATCACTAAGTAGTTTTAGTTTTTCACTATAAACAAGGCATTCTGGAAGGGTGTGGAAGTAACAGAAATATAAACCTTTCTGTGAAGGGTCTGAAAAAGTCTTGCATAAAAATATCAAGTTGAGATACAGAAAACTTAGATTATTATTACATTAGCACCAAATAACCCCCAGTGATTCTCAAGTGGCTTTTTCAGTCACTTTGTGCATTTTCTTGAAATTCAGGCTGAATTCTCACAATCTATTTTGCACTGAGCTTCACTGGTACTATGTACATATGTACTGTCTTACGGGACTGAGATGTGTTTTTAGGGCGGAGATCTGGCATTTAGTTATTTTCAGCAGACATTTAGAAGACAATCCTGTTCACCTGGAAATCCTGTGAGATGTGCCAGGTGTTTTCAATCTACACTGAAGTTGTGCTGCTTGCAGGTGCAACTCATGGAGTCATTTAGGTTGGAAAAGACTGCAAAAAACATCGACTCCAACCGTTGATCTGGCACTGCCAAGTCCCACTAAACCCTGTCCCTAAAAACCACAGCAGCTTGCAGGACGAAACCCCAACCCAGCCTCCTGTTCCTGCAAAGGCAACCAGGGACACCCAGCCCCTCTGCCAAGCAAGCACCTGCAGTCTGCTGAACTTTACAGTTAATAATTTCCCCTCCTGCTTATTTCCTTAATGCCTGCGAGATTTCTCTTTACGTGTGAGGGGATCAGTTCATTAAAATACTAATTTCAGGCGGTAATTATCTGTGTGTGAGCTCTGCTGGTGGAACCGGGGTAGCGCTGATACGCTTTCAGCTGCAGGAGACTGCCCAGATGCTCAGGTCCCTAGAAGCTCTGGGCAGGAGTCACCCTGGTGCTCAGCTGGAGCCTGGCTGGCATAGATTTCTGGCAAAGAAATGTTTTAAGAATCGTAGTTAACTGTGAAAGCTGTCTGGTGTGGCAGGGAAAGTGTGTGAACAGAAAACTGCTGTGTCTGTTAGAAATGAACCTGACTTCACTGAAGTTGTCATGAGGGTTTTTCATGCCTTGTAAAGTTTAAATTAAAAATCAATTATGGAAGAGCCCTTAATCTCCTCTCTGGAGTTGTGTCATGTTTGGATGTGAACTGTGAGACCCCGATGACCTCCCTCAGTGCTAAATGCGACACAGCAAAGGCTGTCTTTTCTCTCTTCCCACTCATGTACAATTATTCAATTTTTTACTGCATTATGAAGAGGAGAGTTTTAATAATCGAACTAGATTAAAAGAATGAAAGGATGCTTCTGACGAGTTAGAAACAGAGAGAAGCTGTGCATTTCTAGCAGATTTCAAGCTCTGTATTATTACAACGTGTAAGAGATGATTAACAAAGAAAAATATTACAGTTATCTACTCCCTTTGAGAGCTTAACTAATGAACCTCTACCAGCTGCTCTTGAAAAATCAGTAACACTATCACTATCAATTTCAAGACAAAGCACAGCTGACAGATGTTTGAAGTGATAAATCAGGCTGCACAAGGATTAAAATAACAAGCCCCAAATGGCCTTTAAAAGACAAAGGTGCTGCAGTGAACTATTTTCAGCCACTTTGGATCCTGTCAAAAGTTAGATCACTGATACAATTATCTTGCAAAACAGTAATGACCAAAGTAATATGTTATGAAAAATCTAACAATGGTGATACTTGAGCCAGGCTTTTGAAAAGTACAGGTTTGATAGTCATTTGTGCTTTTAATGGCAGAACTGAGAATGCAGTGCTTCCCTGAATACTACTTCTGGGAATGAGTGATGAAAACTGAGCAGTGGGCTGAAGCATTAAATGTAACCGAATTGCATTCTCGTACATTTTAATTAATCTTTTTTTTAAGCAAGAAGTTACATTTTAATAGGCAATGAACACCATTATTTAAATCAAGCATAAGATTTTTGTGTTGCTTCACTGCAGGCTGGATTTTCTAACAACCTGCTGGTGACGTGATGGAGATAAAGATCCTAGAGAGCAGCGTTTGTGCTTCCAATGCCTTTACAGTTGGGAAACAACTGTAGCAAGGAGAGAGTGACCAGAAACAAATCCCAAGTTTCTGGACTTTGCCCCAGCTTCTACAGTTTAGTGCATCTTGTCAGTGTGCACTTCCTTTCTAACTCTCGGCTGGGTTAGGAAGGGAATGCTCTGTTTAAAGCATTAAAAGATGTTTTTCTGGCACCACTCTTGGCTCAGGCAGGGTCACCACAGAGCTCAGCGTGGAAAGCTCCCAGTAGAAAAGAGCTGCCCTAAGTGCTTTCAGCACTGACATCTCGGTAAAGCTGTGGTCACCTCAAGCACCTGGGCAAGCTCCTGCTACAGAACCAGTTAACTGGGGATATCCAGTAACTCTTTAATTCCTCCTGAATCCTCCTGCTGTTTGAAGGAAGCGTGTGAGTGTATCCAAGAGTCCATCAGCTGGGCAGGGACAGGTGAGATTGACTAATACTCTCAGGCTAAAAGCTCTCTTTCAGAGAACACTTTTGTTTTCTTCAGGGATGATGTTTCTTCCTGGAAACCCTGCTGCCCACGTGCACTGTGCATTAATGCACCCTGAGCAGCATGGTCAGACCCAGGCTCTGGGAGCTGCTCAGTGCATTCATGGCATCTCCCTAAGAAATGTATTTGTGCTCCAAAGCTTTGTGAGAGAAACACGTGGGAAGTGCAGGAGCAGGCTGGATTGGTACTGGCACAGAGGCACAGGGACCCACTGCTGCTCTAATAGTGCCTGTTGGTGTGGATCAGGCTGCTCAGGGAGCACAGCAGGGCAAACCAGGGGCTGAGGCTGCTTTGGAAACGCAGCCCAGGGATGTGAGGGTCACACACTGGGTAGAAGCTCCTCCACTGACATCTCTTCAGCAAGATGGACACCCAGGAAAAGCCTGGTGGTGAGCACCACCCCAGGACTGCACCAAAAGCTGTCCCTTGCTGGACAAGCCCTTTGTCACTGCCTTTCCCCATGTGCTCCAGACGACAGCACAGGTTTGGGATGAAGGCCAGGCTGAGGGTTGTCCTGCTGCCCACCATGCAGCCAGTGTGGAAGCTGGGGCTGTGCTGGAGCTGCCTGTCCCCATGGCTGCTCACAGCTTGTGTCCTCCCTGCTGAATGCGTGGAAGGCCACAGCAGTTTTCTAAATTGAATTAAAATTCTTTTTCCTTTTCAAAGCACTTAGCTTGAGGTAGCACACTGGGACACTTGGAGGTATTTCACTGCTGCCTACACACACGCATGCATGCTGCTTTTCTAAATAAAACACTCTCTTAAAAGAAGAGAAAATCATTGACTGAGGCTGCCTAATTATTAACTTTTAAGGTGAAACAACATTAGCTTTTGCCTGGCATGAGCCAGCCACGCCTGCAGTCATTGTGTTCTTCATAATGGTGTACTAACAGTGACTTCATACTGTAAGGTCCTATTTAAACCCTATTTTAATCCCTTGTAATTTATTCAGCCATTTTTTATGTTCCCAAGAACAGGAAAATCAGAATTCCTTTTCAGAAAGAACAAAAATGACAGGTTTAAGACACTTTGAAAATGACAAGGTTCAAATTTGAAATCCAGTCACCATGTAAGTTTTAACAGGGCTTAATTAGAAGTTGGTCAGTCATCTGCCCAGATATAATAAATCCATGACTTGTGTTTAACAAAGGCAGATGAGTTTGACACCTAGATCGCCTGGAAGAATGGCACAACATGTGCCTGGTTTGGTCTCTTGTGGGAATTTACCAAGATAATTAATATCTAAGATCTTTGTAAATGCACTGTAAGAACAGAAAGAGGATCTAAAGACAGAAAGGCTTAGATCAGATGAAAATGTTACATTCTAGCACAATAGGAGTTAATACAAATTGCTGTCATTTGCATGCAAAAATATAATTTCAAACCTATTTGCTCCACATCTGTATCAAACAAGAAGAGAGCACATTCAACACATCCTTACATCTTCCAATCTTTCTTTTACTGTGAATTACAGTGCACATAACCCCAAATGTTAATTTGGTCTCATTTCACTATGCATTTGATGTATTCCAATCAGCATATAAAGAATAACATTTCCAGGTTGTGTAAAAGAACTGTACTAGCAGGGTGCTTGCAGTTGGTGAAACAAGCCCTGACAGCAGATAAATCATCCAAGAGGGCTGGGGGTGAGGGGAATGGCACTTCAGCATGTGGCTTTTAAGGCATATGTGTCCGAAACACATACCCCAGAAAATGTACAATCCTAGAAACAGGGAAGGGGGAAGTGCTCTCTTCGGAGGCACACTAGTGGTGTTTTACAGGAAAAACTGCATAAAAGCATAACCTGAAAAAATCTTTCCTGTGTTAGCACAAATAATGCAAACTGGAACGCAAATATCAGTGGATCAGGGGATCCAGCCAGCTGGACCCCAAACCTCCAAAACCCCCAAAGGCCTGAACCTGAGGTCAGTTTAAATAAGCCCTCAGTGAGAAATCTCAGCTCTGTTGGCTTGTCTGTCTTCACTTACAGCAGAACTTTTTTCCCCTCTGCAAAATTTTAGACAAATCATAGAATCACAGAATGATCTGGACTGGAAGAGATCTTAAAGATCATCTTGCTTCCACCCCCAGCCATGGGCAGGGATCCTTCAGCCAGGAAGGTTCCATGGATAATCCTATCCACATTCCCCCAACAACCCCTTTGACTATTCCCTGCTCCAGGACTCGACCATGCAGGGTAACAAAACCAAAGTGCTCCTTAAACACCTCAGTTTTCAGATTTCTTTAGGGGTTATTTTTTTTTTCAGCTGACTGCAGTCTTGACTTCCCTGGCAAATAATGAATTTGCTTCCAAAACAGACTTTGCTAATTTAAAATTTACTCTGAAAATTACCAATTTGCAGTTGTCAGTTCTCACTACTGTTTAAAAAGTTGAATAAACCAGTTCAGAAGGACCCAAAATTGCTAATAAGATTTATAGTCATTGCTTAATTCACACACTGACTGAACAGGACAAAGTGAGGTGTTTTTCATTAAATTGTCAAATTCTGAGTCTGTATAAGAAACCTAAGCACTGGTCATGAATGGGTTTGGGAATGTCAACAAGTGCCCTGAGTAATCTCAAACCCCAAACATTCATGGGTTAGGAAGAGCAGGGTTTTAGAGCAAGAGATGCAAGATGTGAGCTGATAAAGGGAAGCTGCAAGAACTGGTGATGCTTAAGTGATGCCAGGCTTCAAAAGTCACGGAATCCTTCTTGTTCCTAATGCGTGTTTTCCCACAGATTGTGGAGATCAAAGAAAGAAACAAATCTAAATGTAACTGCCTAGACCAAAGCTGGTAATAAGCGCATGGCAGACATAAAAGCAAGTTCGCTGTATATGTTTTAAACTGTCTCTTGTGGATACCAAAGGTGGTTCTACAAGGACAGGAAGTAATTCCCTGTATTAAAATTTAATGTGTTGCCCTATGTGATCAATTACAAAGCTATAAATATGTATGTGCGTGACTGAATCAGTAATAAAAATGTGATTTTGTAAGTCTCTGAGTCTCCACGATCAGGCCAATAAACTTGTTACAACAAATTACATTGCAGCTTTTGATATCTACAGGAGTGCCAGTTCTTGTGATGAACCATTTCAGGAAGGGCTTGTTTGCCTGTCCTACCTGCCTGTGAAGGTGCAGGGATAAGGATAAATGGAGCACAGCCTTGTGTGCCTGGATCACCCACTGGTACAAACCTAATCCAGACCAGTCACAACCACCAAATTCACCAGAGTATATGCAAGGTAGACTGCTACAGATTTTGGCTCAGGAATTGGTAAGTAAATCCGGTTTCCTCGTTCTTCTTAGCTGGGTTTGAGGCTGGGAACCTTCCAGCTCCTGTTTGAGGCATAGCAGCTTCTGCTGTCCACAAGCCATGCATGGAGGAGAGCAGGATGGCTGCACTCAGTGAGAAACAAGGATTGTTATCACCCACTCTCAGGGAACAAGGAGCTTGATTATGTTACTGCACTGAATAGAGTTAGCATTTCCACATCATGATCCAGAAAAGAAGGATCTCAGCAGACCTCTGTCCAGCCAGCAAAGTACAACACCTCACTAGTGCAGATAAGTTGTATGTCTTATAAGATAAGCTCTGGTTCGACTTGCTTGAAATTCTACAAAAATTCTGACAGCTGAGTATGGATCAAAATGTCCAAAAACTTCTGATGTGCAGTTCATTGCTGCTCAATACCTGGGAGGAGATGTCTTTTCTAGAGTGCCAACAACATGCTTCATTTGGCTGCTTTTCTCCATCTCCATGGTCGCTACATGGGATAAACAGGCTGGAGGGAGAGGAAGGGTCACTACGCTCCTGGTTTGCTCCTCTCTCTGGTTTGGGATGCTCTAGCCAGGCAGTGGTGCTCCCACCACTGTGTGAAAGTACTAAAAGCTCAGATCAGGTCTGATGTTCTACATTTAGAGACATACTTGACTTCCTGTACAGTAAGTCCAAAATTAATGCACTACACCTGGGTCATTCTTTTATAAAATAGTCTTGCATTTTGCATGACTGTACAAGGAAAATATTCCTTACCAGAAGTCAGACCCATGCAGACACCCACGAGTTTCAGTAGGAGGTTACAGAGAAACATGTTGGCTGCATGCTTAACTTTTGTCTGATAGCTACAGACTAGGAACATGCAAATAACTGAAAGGTGTGATTGTGGCAAAAGTGAATGGTAGCACCAGCTAGTCCTGAGAGAATCTCCTCTGTTGCAAAGAATGGCAAACCACCTTTGCCTTTGGCTTTAATGATTTATATGATGTGGTAAGTGAATGAACAAGATAAATGCTGTTTATATTGCTTCACACTGTCCTCAACTGAGCATTTCTTATTTTTTTTATCCTGTGGCTAATATCACAACTAAACTTTGGTATATGGTCTGAGAATTGATAAAAAACCTTCTCAGCTGTTCTGCACAAAATGCTTCTTACAGAACCATTCATTTCCTGATTTCCTTCATGCATGTATTATTTACAGAGCAAAAAACCAGAGGGAATCAAATCACGCAACCTACAAAAAGAGTGAAAAGCAAGGCCTTACTTGCTCCCAGTAGTGAAGAAATGTAGTGCTAAGACTTGAAACTCATTTCCAATTTTCTGTGTTCTACCATGGTCTCTAAACAGCGCATTATCTCGCACACCAGATGTGCAGCTGTATCCAGGAACTACAGGGTGCGATAAGTATGGAATTTCAGCCCTATTTCCTCTTTAATGTTTTAAATCAAATCCTTATTCTGATTTTAATTTAGTTTTTTTTTTGCTTTTCATGTGCTTTGTGGGGTGGGAGAGAAGTGGGGAATTCGCTGTTCAATTACAGAAATGGAAAAAAGAAATCCCGTGGGACACATTGTATTTTAACTTAACAACACTAGAGCAATCAACATCCACACCTCTAGTTTTATTCAAATTGGCGTAAAATTAGAGTATAGAAACAACTTAATAAACACTTAAGTGGAATTTGCCCACAAGTCAGCAATCTCTTGGCTGCATCTGGAACTGAAATAAAATTGAAAGATCTTGAAAGTTATTTGAACCACTGTCAAGTGCTATTCTAAAATACTACTTGGATATTAAGTAATTTGAACACATTACAATAAATGTTACTAAGAGGTTTATTTTTATTCTTATAACAAAAATAATAATCACAATGATGATGATAATAATAGCAGTACTGTTCTGTCTCAGGTGGTGACCTCATGAAGGAGTCAAATGGTGTTGCAAATGCCTGCTTTTCATGTATGAGTACCCATCCTAGAAACAGAGGACATAAAACTTTGCACCAGGATGAATATAAAACCTGGATCCAGCATGCTAATTTTCTGGGATGTTAATAGTTTTTGGGAGCTGGAAGGTGGAATATCAGCTCAAGAGAAAAGAGAGGCCATGGATGGAGAAAAGGGGTTTTATTCTTCAAGGCACACTTTTGCCTTGCTGTTTCTCCAGGAAGGTTCCTGAGCCTGCCAGGAGTCACGGAGTGCTCCTTGGATTCCAAGGAAGGTTTCTGTGGCCTTTGGCAACACCTGAACACCAGTGTGGTGCTGTTGTTCCTTGCCTGTGAGCATGGTTTCTGTGGAAGCTGACATGGGTTGGTTCCTCACAGGATCAAATGGCTGCTCACCTCTAAAGGATCCGAGCCTGATATGCAGTGCTTGCAGTCATCCACAAACAAATGAGCTAATTAAATTATTTTTTTTTGTGCTCTGGTATACTGCATAGTCCAATTAAGTTGCTAAGCCAATCATCTTGAAATAAATCAACCATATTGTTACATAATTCTTTTTAGCAAACAGAGACATCATTATATGAACTAGGTTCTAAGGGTGCCAGATGCTCCTAAACAGGGAGTCTAATTTATTTCGTTGATTTTAAGAAGCAACCCATCCATGTGTGATAGCTTTTGTCATCCAAAATGCTAATTCTTGTCTGAGTTTAAAGTAGATTTCTGTCTTTCTCATCCTTAAATGAGAGCACAGAAGAGCTAAATATGGACCATCTTTAATTCCCTGTCATACAATCAAATAAAAATCTTGTCCCAAAACACCGAATAAATGTCCTTTTAAACACGGCTAATAGGATTGCAATAGAAAAGAGGCCAAAACCACTTCTCAAAATTATTGTACCCAAGATGAAAAAAAAACATCCGATCTCTGAAAACAAAGGTTTTGCAGAAGAAAGAGCACTTGCTGAAAGGTTAGCATTGCCTAATGGGAAAAATGGGATGGACTGGGTTCCTGGGCAGCCCATGGTGCTGTCCAGTAATTATGTTCAACCTTAGAGCAGAGCAGCCTGACAGACAGTTCAGAGGCTCTGGCAGACTGGGAAACCTCATTCCCTCTCAAAAAAAAAAAAAAAAAAAAAGATTATGTGCTTTCGATTTGATTAACGTTCCAAGGATACTATTAAGGGAGATGGGCAGCAGAGATGTTCCCTTCCAGCACTGCCAGTGACGCAGCTCCTCCAGAGGAGAGCAGAATGCACACATCTAACCCTGCAACCAAACAAGCCTCTTTTTATCTTTTTGCCCTTGGTTAGTGCTTCATTTTCTCCCAGGGAGAAGATTATAGAAAACAAAAAAACCTGTGTTGGTTGTTTCCTCTGATGCATTCATTGGAGGGTTGAGTGACTCACGCAGAAGCCAAGGTATGCAAAGCAGCTTTGGTTGGCAGCCCTCTCCTAACCCACCTCCGAGGGTTTCCTGAAGAAATTGCTCTGGACCATTAATAACCTGCACCCTCAGAGATGCACAACAGCATGGAGGAGAAAGAAACGGGCAACTGAATATTTTCTGTGCTTACCATTCTGACTTGTTCCTGTTCATTTTGGACCACAACAAAACAGCCTTGCTTTGTACTTTCACTTGGCCAGTGATGATTGAAAGTGATTTCTCTGGATAAAAGCTGAAGAAAAAACCCCCGTGGTTTTCATTTGGACATTAGAAGGTTGATGTGTTTTGCTGTCACATTCTATTTTTAAATGCATGACACTGCACAGGTGTTCAGACTCCAAATCCTTAGTGGAATCTGTCATCTCACTGCAGCTTGTCACTACATCAGCTCACAGACTGAGGGGAGAATGAAGTTTCTGTATGGTGAAAACTGCAAGTGCTCAACAGTGGTTAATGATAATTTCTGTAGCTGAAAAATATCCCTACATTTGATAAAATTTTCAGGTGTTATAACTGCTTTGAGATTCATTTGCCTAGCTAGAATTTCTCAAATTATTATTCTACAAGCCCTCAATATGTAAGACACAAACTAACATTAAAAACGTGAATCATTTTTGCAGGAGCAAAAGTTAGTCTGAGTCAAAGATCAGGCTGGAGTTTTACCTCTGTGCCTGCTCTCCATAAACTCTGACTGAATTCAGAAGGATGAGACTTACAAAAAATTACACATCTTCTTACTATGCCTGCCCTAAGCATGTATTATTCTGTATCTATAGACATTGTTAAAATGTAACACAGTAAAGAATCTAATAATCAGTATTTTAAGAAAACCATTCTTGAGTTTTCAATCAGAAAAAAAATGGGCCTAACCCACACTAATGCTGTTCTCCAAATGTTTGTTCAATCTCATACAATGCTAATGTAGAAAGTATCCCACCCCAGTTCCAACTGTAGAGAAAGGTCGGGAATTAAGCAGCTCTTACAGGACTGTTCCAAAGTCACTAAGCAAGTGCCCATTTCTGTACCACCCTGGCATCCTTGTCCACAAGGAACATTTTCTTCTGCTCCTGTGGGGCAATTCTCTGTTGACATTTGGAAGAGCAAACTCAAGGCCTGCTTAGATCTCCTGAAGTGAACCATCCATTTCCTTCTAGCTAAATGAGAGACAAAACTGTGAATGAAAACTATTCCTTTGCAGATATTATTTAAATTTTGGGTTGATGATCATTTTGCATCCATCACTAAACAAAAACAATGGTGCCTGTCTCAGTGGTATCATGTTGAACTCTATTTGGCTCTTGCACAACTAATTCAAGTCCTGTGAAGTTCTATTCCCTGCTATGAGTCAGAGAGAGCAGGGAATTGGGGTCCCCTGAGCAGTCTGAACCCAAACATGGCCCAGAGGGTGGATGTCATTCAAGTGTGCTGAAAGAGCCAGCTGATGTTATTGTGAGGCTGTTCACTATCAGGTTTGAAAGGTTTTGAAGACTGGAAGAGGGCCCTGACAACCAGGAAAGACCCCAAATACAGCAACTGTTTTCAAAAAGGCTAAAAACAGTCCGTGAGATTACCAGCAGCTCAGACTCACTTCAGCCCCCTGGGAAATCATGGAGCACATCCCTTCTAAAGTCCGATGAGGTAAGGAAGGGGAAGATGATGACTGGAAAGAGACAGCATAGATTTACCATGGATTTACTAAATTTACCATGATTGACTAAACTGGTTGCCAAATATTTATCAAAAAACTAGATCTGTGGATGAGGAAGCAGAGGAATGTCACTTGCTTTCTCCAGGTTTTTTACACAGCCTCCCAAACACTTCTGCCTCCAAGCTGGGATGTTGCTGCCTTGATGAGGGGACAACTGGGTGAAAAGCAGCTGGACTGAGGCTCAGAAGGCAGTGGTTAGTGAGTCACACTCTAAGCAGACATCAGGAGCAAAGGGGGTCGTGTTCTCCTGTAAGACTGCAGACTGAATTCACAGATGGACTTTGAATCACTCTGTCCATAATCACTATCACTACTGAAGAGATTTGACGTGCTTACTGGAAATCACAGTATAACAGAATAACTCCCCGTGGAAACTAATCTTCCCAAAGATGATTTAAACAATTTTGTTTGCTTCAGATTTCATTAAAAAGTTATTTTCAAAATATATTGTTGACAGTTGTTGATGTTAGACCAAAGGTGATTATATGAATTCTAGGCTTGATTGGCAGCATTCAATTGAATTTAGCAATTTTTCCCCTTGTTTCTAATGTACACATTCCTTGAAAAAAGTCATATTTGCATTATGAGGTAAACTTAAAGGACTGCAAAATTCCTGGGATGTTGTCTTATCTATACATACTGAGTATGTCACAGGATGAGATGTTCTTCCTTACTTGGCAATACATCCAGGACTGCTTCCTATTTGAGCTGTCACGAAGACAGTGCATTTCTTGAATAGATGGCTGAAAAGCATTTTGAATAAAACAGAGGGTTTTTTTTTGCCTGGTAGGTTTCAAAATATCATGGAGCAGACATACACTTAGCAGCAATGTGAAAGGATAATTTAATCTCAAATGTTAATTCATGAGATTTGTATTTATATTTAAGGAGATTAAAAAAATGATTTTAACTCTGTGATCTCCTGGTTTAATCTTTCACCCTTCACTTGGATGTAGTACCTGCAGACCCCACTGCTTTCAGGATTCTGACACACCTCAGAGATGGCTCAACCAGTTGCCCCCAGAATTGAGACTACATCATGAAATTAGCAACCAGATCAGAAAGAAAGAGACAATTATGGGCTTTTATGAGTTACATCAATCACTTGGATTTATTCATATTATCTTACAGATGATTAATAGATATATAGAACATTAATATACTTCTACAGCAGTGTAATTTATAAAGGGAAAAAAAACTTTCAGGAAAAGCTGTGATGCAATCTACTATTAATATTTTGCTGAGGGGGGATGAGACTGTTAAACGATTCACCTTGCAAGCGCCACTTAAAATTGACAAAGTACAGCCTAGGAAGGTTATTCTGTATCTTATCCTCCAGGGCCAATAATTCTACACTTGGAGCCCTCTCTGAACTGATTTGTCTGTATTTCAGATAGGAACACACTTAGATGTTCCTAACCAAATTGATGCATTTCCCCCACACATTTATTGTTCTTATTTCTAACTGCTGAAAGAAAAACTAGCACCTTCTCTAGCTCTTAATGGAAAGCTTGTCTATTAAAGATGATGACTTGTATGAGAAAAGGTGGTGGTTCCAGGCAAAAGGACTATTTTACAGACTACTCTAAATGTATTTCTTTCAGTAATAGGAAATTTGAAGCAATATCAGGTTTATATCAACAGAACACGATTCTTTAATAGCATCTTTTAACAGAAGCTTTTCTTACACACTGACAGCTACAAAGGTTGTCACTGCTTGCAAAGAAATGTGTCCCTTGGGAATTCACGGGATATTTCTTTAATAGGAAATTAAGGACTGAGCAAAAAAAACATTTAGGTATACAATCTGTTTATCTGTATTTCCTGCTGGTGTTTTTCTTTTCAGGCACTATCAATTTTACTCAGAGCACTGACACCTCTCAAGAGCTTACAATAGAAATACTTCATTGGAGAGACTGGTAATGTTTCTGGGAGATACAAGAATGTTCTCCCTAAGCTCTGAGCTGACCAAAACTTCCCAGCTGTATTCATCCTCCTTTTTGTGGCTGTGCCTGTGAGCTCACGCATGGTGCTAATCCAATCACGTAGTTCACATCTTCAGAATATCCACAGAGCACACACAGTGTCCCATCCTCATCGACTGGCTGAAGATGTCCAGGAAAAACCCAACCTGTCTACATCACATGCCCATAAAAAAAAAAAAATAGGCAGTGAAAGCATCACAATTAGAAGCAGAAAAAATATTCCAAGAGAATTATTCAGAATATAATGTCTTCCTCCTGAATCTAGCCCATTTTCTAAATCTGAGAAATTGCCATGTTCTCCAAGACTCCTCTGTGTTAGGGTTAAAAGATACTGTCTAAGCTAATTGGGTCAGCACATATCTTTCCAGTAAGATGTTCTGTGAAAATAGGAAAGGGAAGAAAAATACTAAATTACTCTAAACACTGAATCAGAAGAAAAGACCAATAAAAAGGCAAAACTTGCTGTGACTCACAGTGCTAATGTTGCAGATCTTTGAGGAAAAGGTGCCCAGGAACAGGCAAATAATGCAGCCTGAACAAAGTGTCTCAAGAGTGAGAGAAAAGAAGATAGCTAAGCATAAAGGGAAGGAATTAAGAAAACTTTGTGCACAGTATTAGGAAAAACTAAACAATATACCCTCAGCTGTGAGATTTCCTAGGGATTATCATGGGACCTTCTAAAAAAAACACTAAGGAAGAATACTAGGAAGTGTTTAGCATCAGGAATCCTACATCACAGGAAGGTATTGGGTAGCTTTCCAGGTATCCATCAGATACGGAGAACAACAAAAGCAGGGAGAGTTTGACAGACAGAAAATCCAATTCCTCCCCAGTTTCATAACTGGTGCCTAAATCTATAATCTCTAAAATCACACAGTAAGACACATGACCAAGTGGTCCTCACATTTTAAGACCGCAAATTCCCTTTAGTTTAAGAGCACACTTCACCAAGCACCCACAAGCTGCTAATCTGTGGATGGGCTCTCCCAGGATACAACCCAGGCATTCCTTCCTTGATTTCTGTTGAAGGATCCAATTCAGGATGTGGTTTTCACACACCTTTGACTAAGGTTGCAAAAAGAGGAAAAAAATGCTTTGCAGAAGAAAAAAATGCTTGGCTTAATTCAAAGTCATGATATCGATAACCTCTGTATTATCTTTTAATTACTGAATTTTCCAGAAGTGTGTGTAGAAAACTCCTGACCACATTTAGCCAAGATGTTATTCTCAAACTGAAGAAATAAGGAAAATAACCCAAACAAACCAACTGAATTTATGTAGTTTTCCTTGCCCCACTAAAATTGATCACTAGTCCTTTTCCAGGTGAGTATTTTGAGGAGGAGTCAGAACCAAACAAATTATACAACAGCCCATGCTTCCATTACAGCCAAGGAAAGATTAAAAGCTCTTCTGCAGCCTCTACATGCCTGTCCAAAATACCAAATGTGGCCACCCAGGAAATCCTGGTGAACTTCTGATTGCAAAGCAGTTGTGTTTTGGCTTTCAAACTTGTTTCTGTTTCAAATACTACTTCAGCCCATTTCCTAAGAAAAATCAAGCTTCCTGTGATGCTGTGGCCCATCACTGAAAGAACTGTTCAGCCATTCTGTGCACTTCAGTTAGATCAGAGCTGGTGATCCCAAGGATAATTAAATTTCTGTTAGGTAATTGTAGTGGATGAGACAGGAATAGGGACACAGGGCACATGCTCAGCAGGCTTTATTAATAACTGATCACAGACCGAGTTTATCTCAATACTCTCTGAAAGCACAGAAGGATTTCACTGGTGTAGGACAAGTCAGACAGTGACTGACTACTGAATTGTATTATCAGGACTACAGTTTCAACATCTTAACAGAACAAAGTTCCATCTCCCTCACAGTAACTGGTGTTATTGAAACAAATTAAAAATAAATCTAGTAGCTACTCTGGATGGACAAGACAATCCAATCCATCAAAACACAAGAAAGATACAATAGCCATTATATTTATATTTTTCCCTATATTAATCTTATTATTCCACCAAAAATATAACTGTGCTGTTCATTGAACGAATATTGCAAACTCACCAGAAGGCAAATTTCTGCAGAATGGTGTCCTTAGTCAGCATAAACACAAGGTTTGCTATTTTAAATTCATTCTTTCCTCCATTGTTCAACATCAAGTATTAAAAACAGCAACACTGAACCCTCAGTCTATGCAAGCAGAGTAACACATCCCATCCAATACCCACAAAAAGGTTTTGTTGAATAAAAGATGGAGTTTAAATTCCCTGGATACTGCAGCCTTAGGCTGGCCATTGCTGATAACACATAGGTCACATGTGTCTGAATAAAAGGATTATGGGGTGAACACCATAAGACGGATCTGAGTACGAGGTATGTCGTGTTTGTTCATCCTTACATTTAGAGACATTTTATTTAATTTAAATCAAATAGGTCCTAACTCAACAATGCATTTACTCCCCTGTCAGAAACTCAACACACTGGTATTATTTTAAGCTAGTTTAGCTTGGTGCCAGAAACTGGACACTGAATTCTAGTCAGAAGAAAAATAAGAAAAGACTTGAATGGTGAGATGGATGAGAATGGCTTTCCCACTCTTTAAGAACTTTAAGGAAAGGCTTTAGCTGTGATTTCACCAAAACTGATGTAAAAAAAAAAAATATATATAAAAAACCTGGGATTATGGGTTCTAGGGGGAAGGAGAGAAAGCAGAAAAAAACTCAAAACATTCTGTGCCCCAGGAAAGTAATGTGGTAGAAATGCAGTTTGTTGCATCTCAGGATGCAACCTGGATCTAAGTTTTACAAAACACAGCTCACTGCCACAGTAACACCTTCACAGGTAGAGGGTGTCCCTACACAGAGGGGAAAAAATATACTCTTTAGAAACAAATTTTTTTTTTGGGGCAGAATCTACATCTACAATTCTATAAAACCTGCTCCTTAAAAAACAATCTTCACATCATATTCCAATCATGTGCTTTAAAAGTGAATATCCACGCAGACTTAGAATCGTGACAAATGAGTTAAAAAATGGACAATTTCAAATGGAAACACTCTGGAAATACATTATACAACCTAGGACCAAAGCTGATAAACCCTTGGATTGATTTGCTACTGGAGAGCTTGGACAGAAGCCATCAGCAAGAGGTGAATGGATGACCACTAATAGATTCTGGAAAGGTAGCTCTAAGAATGTTACCTGCAAAAAATATTAAATAAGATGTTTCTAAAAATATTTTTTAAAAATTTAAATTAAAAAAATTGAAGCTGAGCAGTGGAAAGGAAGGCAGTCTTTCTACCTGCTCTTGGGCTGCTGTACTTTGGATTGAGGGGCATCTGCAGAGGGAAGAGGAAAGCAAGGAAGCTGCTGGTTCTCCCAGGGGAACTGAGCATCCTCTGCTTGGAAAAAAAAACTTCGGGAACATGGAGCATGGAGGGGGAGAGAAACAGAGGGAGCAAGCAGGCAGCTCACAGCAGAATGCAGCTTAGAAAAGCTCCCTGGAGGGCCAGAAACTTCTTCACAGCAGTGAGCAGAACCAAGCCAGGGGAAGGCAAAGAAGACTGATGGATTTGTCATTCAGCACAGAAGACAGTGCAGTTTGACTCAGAATTAACACAAAAATGGAAGTTTCCAGCACTGGACAAGTAATTCAATGCCTGGAAATCGACACAGCAGCTCAGCAGAGGGCGGCAGCAAAGGCTGGCACACAACAGCAGCTGTACCACAGGGTTTGTCCCAGCCCCACAAGGAGTTTAGCATCGGTCTTTTCCTTGCCTGGAATGGTGATAGAACTGAAAGTAGTCAGTGGGCAAAATTGAATCGGTTTCAAAAAGACTGAGGCCACCTAATTTTAAAGTGGCCCAGGCTAACACACCCGATAAGTCAGTGGTGGCACAGTAACATTATCTCCTGAGAATCTTTCCACAAAGCTAATTAGCATTTTGTTAGTTTAATGAGTGGAAAACAACACAGGCCTTAGCTCTCTCCCTGGCACTCTGCTCCAGAAACTGAAGGACCAGGCTTCACTCCTGCCTTGATCCAAATTACATCACTCCAAAAATGCCTCTGTTGTCAGCCAGTTCAGATTCAGAAGCTCTTTGCCTTTGTATGGAGATGGGCCAAAGAAGGACAGAGTCAGTTATGCAGAATATTCTTCTGGTCTACCTGAGTGAAGATAAGAAATTTGCCTCTAGGCTCTGTTTTATTTCTTTAGTTTCCCAAAATAATGACACACATGTAAAACATCTTGACTATAAAGTGCCATGAACTCTAATTACAGTGCACTATAAAATTACTGTTATATGCCTATTCCTGTACTATAATTTCACAAGTTTTCTTCTAGGAACCACCCAACCGCCTGGAGTAAGGAGAAAATTCAACTTGGGATCACCTTGCCTGGGTTTAGACTCCCAATGGCAGAGACACACACTAGTAACAGCTACAACCAAAGAACTGAGAACAAACCACTGCCAATGAGACCCTTAAATTCCCTCTGGGAACAGGAATTCCAACTTTCCAAACACGTTAGGAACAACAGAACCAATGAGCAGGTGCTTGCAAGGAGAAGAGACACAGACAGCATTGAAGGACAAAAAAGTTCAAGGTCGGGTATTTCACCCACCTGGGTTTCGTGCACAAGTAGAACTCCGTTATGTGGGAATATTCCCATTTACTGTCAGTCTGTCTGTCCTTCTCTGCCTGCAGTAAACTCTCAGGCTCACTCCACCTGCCCATGGGGCTGTTTTACATCCATCATCTTTCTCTCTCTCATATTCACCTCTTATTCCCTCAGCAAAGTCCCAGGGCTTTTTTTTCCTCCAGGTCAGCCTCAAGCACAGCCTGCTCCTTCTCCATTAAAACCCCTTAAATCTACTTAATAGCAGAACAAATACAGGAGTACTTCTATGCACAGTGTTTTATTTTCCTAGACAATGGTTAAAGTAAGATGAAATTAAGGTTGTGTTTATACTGGTGATTGATTATATTAGAAGTATCTGGTCATCACCTAAAACAAGTACTACAATGTCAAGAAATTTGCAACTGATCATAAACATAAAACCAAACATGCTGGATCTGGAGGAGAAGCAGAATGAGGGCTTTTGGAGTAGTCTCAAATCTGTACTGTAATGATACAATAACCATAATTGGCCCCAATGCACATAAAACCTGATTTTAGAGACGTTGGATTCTTCACTATATTTTTTTATTTCTCCCTATTCCTTCATTCTCACTTCCCAGCTAATAATAGCTTCTATTACTACCAATCATTTGGAACAAAGAGAAAACCTATCTCAAGAACTACAGCTCTTTAAATCTACCTTAAATTATAGTCAATTGTTCCAATTCTGTATTTACAGTAAGCACTGCCATTCCAGGGAGAGCAGAGCATCACACCAACACTGAAATCCCTGCTGCAAAGACAAAACTACTCAGACAACTGCTGACCCAACTTCATAGCCCTTCATTTCCTCCCCACTCCTAATTTGTTTCCTTGAACCTCTCTGTTAACTGCAAATGAGCTTCGAGCCAACACAGAACACCCGCCCACAAGGAGATTCCCTATAGGAAAGGAATTAGCATTGTTTTTCAAGTCCTGACCTGCAGACTGGACTTACTTCACAGTAGTGATGCTCTGCTGGAAGCAAAAACTGCCTAGCTGGTCCACCCCATATTTTCCCACTGACTGATCCTTTAAGTACCTAAACACACTACACAGACTCTAGCTACAAACCCAGTAGGAAATTGAGTGAATGGAAACATAAATGGAAGGATGAATGGGGCTGGGGAAATAAACATAAACATGTCGAAGATTAGAAGTGAAAGGCCAGAGCTGCCTCAAAATAGGGTGTTTTTGGAAGTCAAGTTCAAGGATGAATTTGTAACAGCCACGTGAATGGGAACTTCCACGTTCCTGTTCTCTAGTTCTGCTAGATTTAATCTAGCAAAGATTTTTACGGCCAGTGTTTGTGCTTTATAACGGGTATAGTGAAGCGGTGTGTTAAAGTGGGCAAAAATCAGGATATGAAGACAGACTAGCAGAGCAAATGGACTGTCCTGCTAAGCGTAGCACAAACCCGAAAAAAAGGCCTTATTTTTTCATCACTGTCTCTAGTTTTGACACACTGGCAAGTAGGTGTGAAAGATCCAAAGCTACAGGCTTCCTGAGCACCGGAACAGCTTACTCTGTTTCTGAACAGGATACAATCCCCACCTATGGAATCACAGTTTTTGTCTTAAAACCAACCATTCAGTACAGAGTAGCACTGATCTTTTCTTACTGCAGCTACCAGAAGTGCCTAAAAATTACTGTGCCTTATTCAATACCTGGACCAAATAAAGATCAACACTTCACCCACAGACCACAAGCAATTTGCTGGCATGTCAGTGCAAATTTCCCAAGCAGCTCTTGCTCCTCCTTGTACAGTTTTGTTTGTAAAACGTTGATTAAGCATAAAAATTTTAACAGTATAGGAGGAATTTTTTGTACCTACAGCAGAGTTTCACTTCTCTGATGCTCCTAACGTCCAGGTCAGTGAGTGGTTTCTGCTGCTCCCTTTGAACTCCCATTCCTGAGTTCCCTTCTTGCAGAAACCAAAGCGCAAGAAGAAAACCAGAAAGATGGGAGTGATGAGAGTATCCTAATTCAGCACCCAGGCTTCACCAGTATCTCCATTTCACTTCCCTGTCTGCTACATTTACAGCACAGCTCTGACATCTCTCAAAGTACTTTACAATGGCAGAAAAACTTGCATGTTACAGATGGAAAGTTTGAGACTTGGATTTTACATGCCTTGTGCTGGGGAAGCCTGGGGTATCTTGTGGCCTACTGGACATCAGTCAAAAGTCTTGCTGTACAGATTTTAAACAGGATCTGTCATCTTTCTGTGCCCCAGTCAACCTACAAAGAAACTGAAAAGGATCATGGAACCAGTTTCATGGAACTAGGTCAAAAGATGTAATGTAAGGAGAGGTTGAGTTGTGAATCTCCTACAAACTAAACCTGGCCCTATCCACCTTAAGACACAATTCCTTATTCAGGGTAATAAATTCTCAATCTGCTGGAACCATCATCTGTTGATCTGTCTTCAGCTCCAAATTACCTGCAATTCTTGAGTTACCTACATTACTTTATTACACAAGGAGATGTAGGATTGTAATGCCTACAGCATCAAAAAAAATACCAAAGGAAGCCAAATGAAAGGTTGGGTCCAATACATTTTATGACAAAGTTCTCCCTGAAATTAAAGGGGGATAGAATTTCATCTCTGCACTTCAAGATGACCAGAGGGAAGCATTTACCTTTCTGAAATGGAGCTGAGAGTCTTGCATGGTGCCTATTTCTGATTCTCACTGCAAGGGCATGCTTCCTGGACCACATTTGCAAGGCTATGGAGACAAAATTAAAATAGCCAGAAGGAACAGATCTCTCTGTTTCTCCACCTCACAAGGTATGCATATTTTAAATGGAAAGGCAGCTTTAGCTCAGCTTTTAAGATATTTCTTCTTATGAAGTGGTATCTTGTACTATATATAGCAAATATTCTTTCTTTCAGCTCAAGTTGCTAAGAACCTTAAATTCTGTTAAAAAAAAAACCACACCTCTGTAAAAATTTTGTTTCATTGTCAAAAATTGTTTTGGTTATAATTAATTTCAGCCCTTGAAATTCCAAGACAAACAATCTGTCACTGAATTTCACTCATGTCGAATGCTGTACTTCAAACTTGGTGGAGAAAAAAAATCTTAAATTAACAATTTGTCTCTTTATTCCTAATTATTTCTCATCTATATGAACAGTGTTGGGGATAAAAATCAACTGCTTTTAAGGGTTTGTAAAATGATTGATTCCTAGATTTCTAATACAGTAACAACTCTGCCCAATGCTAACATTAGAAGAGAGTTTATTGATAGAATACTGAAGTAACTTTGGCCATAAGCACTGGAAAATGCTGCTGTGATCCTTTCTTAATTTCAGACCGCAGAGATGCAAGAATAAACCAAGAGTTACAGTGCCTGATTACCCTGCAGAACCACAGGTCCTGCCTGGGAGTGTGTGTGTGCAACTACACCTTGCCTAGACAAAGGAATAGTAGCAGCTTTTTTTTGTTCCAACAAGAATTCCTTAAAATGACAACTCATATTCACAGGGAATTAGAAGAAGTCCCTCCTGCCTCCTTAGAGGTATTTAAAGCTGACTTAACAAAACACTAGCAGGGATTCTATAAACTGCATTATCCTAATGCTTCACTTCAATTCTCAACATGTAGAACTCCATTACTTCCAAAGAGATAACTAACAGGGCATTCAGCAATTATGTGACAATTGGAAAAGCTGACTGAAAATTAATAGTAAAGCAAGCGCACCTATTAATGATAACACAACACAGCAATTTTTCATCTTCTTATCAATAACAGCCCAGACATGCACAGACTGTGCATTGCAAATTGTTGTTTTGCTCCATACTGTCAACAGAAGGTAAAACTGGCTTTAAAAATTAATGTATTTATACAGGAGCAAGTTAGCACTTTAACCTGACTCAATAGCAGTCTTCCTTACTGCTTAATATATCCAAATATGCAAAATATTTTAGGAAATATGTATGTGCTATTGCTGCATGCATACTGGTACCCTATCTATTAATCCAAATAATAATGTAGAAACATGCTACAAAAATACATGTATGCTGCATTTAAAGTACTAAACACAAACTTCTGACTGAACAATGTTAGATACAGCACAAAAAGATTCACCTAATACTGCCTTCAGAAATTCAGTGAGACACTGCCATAATCTCCTCAAATTTGTGAAGTTTCACATGGATTTCATCCTAATTTATGCATCTTTAAGAAGTAGGTAAGTAGACAGCACACTTTGATATCTGAAAGACAGCATTTGAAGTTCAATCTATTCAAATAAAAAGCACTTCTCCCTTCACTGAAAGGCAGTGCCAAAATATTTCCCATTCTAACACCTCTGATTTCATAAAAAATTAAGACTGCCCCATCAGGAAGGGTTTGATGGTAGCATTCCTGGCTTAATAAAATGCTGCTGTATTGCATCACTGAAACCCAGGACTTTTTTTTTCTTGGCTGAAATGCTGAGCCTTCAGTGTATTATTACCTACATTGATTTTTGATTAAAAAAGGAAAGAAAAAGTCAAGAATCAGTAACAATGCCTCCCTTCTAAACCTGCTAATCAGATTCCAGGAAGCCACCAGTCTCTCCAAATTCTGGCTGGAGAACAAAGAATAGCAGACTTGCATGCAGTGCATTACCACCAACATCAGATATTTCTTAATTTATAATAAGCTGTAACTAGATGTTCTGGTAAGAGCATGCCAAAATGCATTTACACAACTTTTTAGTAGTAGGTTAGCATTAAAAGGTAACCTAAAATGCCTCAAAAAGCTTACACATTCTCATTTTGCTTTACTTTATTATTTAAACCAACTTACATAAGCTATAAAACTAATTGACTCCAAAACCTTGTTGGTTTGTATCTAAAGAATGCAGAAAAAAAATGAATCCTCCTAGGTGAGCTGAGTGCTACATCCACCTGAGAACCTGCATTGGCTATTTATGATTTTTGTTTGATTCAAGGCAGCAACTTTGCTTCATTTAGTCAATCTTCACTCACAGCAAGCAACTTCCCAACATCATCCATAAAACATCGCATAACAAACCCCATCCCCGATGGAACAAGTTTCAATTGATCCCTTCGATAGCTCTTAAAAAAAAGAAAGAAAGAAAAAAGGAGGGTGTGAGTGAGGTTGTAGGTGTGAGGAAGGAGTTTTTATTTAGTTCCCTTCTGCTCAGCAACTTTGTAATCCATTTGCTGCTCTCCTTTCGCATCTCTCACCCCTGCGCGTTGTTTAGCTGGAAACTGGGCTGCAAGAATGTGAAGAATGTAAACAGCCTTTTATTGTCCAAAAGGATGGGAGTGTGAAAGAAATGTGCGCCTTATCGCAGGGCTGCAGCTCGCTACTTCATTGCTATGATAAAGTGCTGGAGCAAAAAACATTACACTACAAGCACAATCCAAAACCGGATTAGAATTTGACATAAGCTTCCTCAAAAACTAATCAATCACCTCACGCTGTAATACTAGACTCCAGTTCTTAAGGAGGGTATTTAATCCCTTCAAGGTTTATTACACACTCCCTATCGACTACTTTGTGACAAACTTTCACGTCCAACGCAGCTGGGGAACAGAGGCATAACTTTTGCAGCAGAAGTATTTATGAGAGTAACACCAAAACTCCCCCCAAAGCAGCAAGTGCAGTTAAAATCTTTTCGAAATAAAAGCGAAGATGGCCAAACTCTCTTGAAAATGCTTTTTTTTTTTCTCTTTATGAACACGAGCATCAGTCCATTTGCTCCCTACCACCAGCGCCCCACGAACGAGGCACTGGCCGGGGGAGAAGTTGAGCTCCTCGCCCGTCCCCAGCCGCGCACCTCGCTTCGCCTCCGTCCCTTCACAGCTCCCAGTTTCGCAGTCCGCACACCTCACCTTGCCGCCACGTCAGTCCCCGCATTCCCCCACCGCATGCAGAGGAATATTCAGCACAACACCGGCGTGTCCCACAGCTTCTGATAAAAATTAATGAAACGCCTGGGGTGTTTCACTGCAGCATGCCGAAATTAACGGGGGAGGCTCCCGAGCGCAGGTGACTCTACCTGCACACCCAGCTATGTCTTGCACGCGAAAAAAAATGCGCTTGAGGCCAGCAGAAAAGTTTCCGGGAGCGGGCAGTCTCGGTGATGCTCGGCACACACACACACACATCCCTCCCATCCCTGCCCGCGGTATTTTCCAGCTCCCGGCGGCTCCCGGCGCATCCCAGCCCCCGGTGCCGCGCTGGGCTCGGGAACTCGAGCGTCCCGCATCCCCAAACGGGGCGAACAGAGGCAAACCCTCTTCATTAAAATAAAA